>PISX010020991.1:0-34482 GCA_004024625.1 Mellivora capensis | reverse complement strand
ATTCCGTGGGTTGCCTCTTTGTTTTGTTGACTGTCTCCTTTGCTGTGCAGAAGCTTTTGATCTTGATGAAGTCCCAAAAGTTCATTTTTGCTTTTGTTTCCTTTGCCTTTGGTGACATATCTTGAAAGAAATTGCTGTGGCTGATATCAAAGAGGTTACTGCCTATGTTCTCTTCTAGGATTCTGATG
Organism: Mellivora capensis; assembly: GCA_004024625.1. Taxonomy (NCBI): domain Eukaryota; kingdom Metazoa; phylum Chordata; class Mammalia; order Carnivora; family Mustelidae; genus Mellivora; species Mellivora capensis. Next base: position 34,294 of record PISX010020991.1, on the reverse strand, counting down.
GATTCCCGTCTTTAACAAGCTATTTTATAACCTTGATTTCCTCTCTAATCCTATTTCTCTGCTCCCCTTCACAGACAAATTTCTCAAAAGAGTTATCTGCATTCTGTTTCTATTTCCTCATCTCCAATTTATTTTTAAGCTTGTAACTTCAAAATAATTTCAAACTTTCAGAAGAGTTGCAAGAATATTACATATAATTCCTATATGCTCTTTACCCCAATGCATCAGAACTTTATGTTTTGCCACAATCTCTTTATCTGTGTGTGTACCTACATGTATGAATGCACACATATATATAATTTTTCCCTAAACCATTTAATTTGTAGTATTTACGTCTAATATCCTAAATATTTGAGTGGGTATTTGCTAAGAGCAAGGACATTCTCTAATATACCTGCATTCCTCCCCCCACTCTCAGTATGATGATCAAATTTAGGAAATTTAACATTGATATAACTTAGTCCATACTCAAAGCTCACTTATTGGCCTGATACTGTCCTATTTAGTAGTTTTCCCTCTGATCCAGTGCCTGATCCCTAATCATGCATTGCATTTCATTGTCATGACCCTTTAGTTTCCTTTGATCTAGAAGAGTTGCCAGTCTTTCATTGTTATTAATGATAATTACATTTTTGAAATGTACAGACTAGTGTTTTGTAGAATTCCCCTCTACTTGGTTTTGTTCCATGTTTTCTTATAATTCAATTTCTTTTTCTTCACTCTCACTCTTTTTTTTTTCTTTTTTGAATGAACAGGCATACAACCTATGGGATAGTATGTCCTCAGTGCATAAGATGAGGAAAAACATGGTGTCATTTGGTTCCATTATTGATGGTGTTCACTTTGATCAGTTTGCTAAGATGGCATCTGCCAGGTTTTTTCACTGTAAAGTTATCATTTTTTCCTATGTGAATAATTAAGTGATCTTTGGAAAGATATTTTGAGACTGTATAAATATCTTGTTCCTTCTCAACCTTGTGCTCAAAGTTTTCAACATTCACTGATCATTGATAATCTCTACTACTTCTATGTCTTCAAATGCTGATTATGCTAATGACTTCTAAATTCATATCTTCATCCCCGACCCCTCTTCTGGGCTCCAAACTTACAACCAGCTGCCTGATTGATATCTCCTTGGATCTCACTGACATCCTAAGTTTAGCATGTCGAAAATAGAACTCCTAATCAATGTCTGAATTAATTACTCCATGGTTGCAAAATGGTGATTTTATAACTCCATTATTCTACCTCCATTTTTCTTGTTGGCATTCTGTAAGCAATATCTTTCCCTTTTCTCTTATTTAATTATATAATTATTATCATTATGTATAGACTCATAGATTCTTATTTTATTTAATAGGTTATAATCTATTACTGTCATTATTCTTTTTAATGTTCAACTTGTCCCAGATTTATGCAGTCAGAATCCCTTCATACTGGTTCCTTTTGACACACACCCATCTTTTTTTTAAGCACTTTTCTTGCTTTCTGGTATAATATTATGTTCTAGGTTCATCTTGTACTTTTCCTGTCTAGCCTTGGAAATCATCCATCTTTTCAAAGAGCTCCCATTTCAGTGGACAATGGTAGTTAGAAACCAAGATCTGGACACCAGATATGCTCATTGTTACTGGGATGTAATTGCTTTTAGGCCCTTTAGGTAAACAGAACCACAAGGAAAAATGGCAACTTAATATAGTTCAACTATTTTTAATCATGTATTCATTACTAGTATACTCTAATTCCAATTCAGCACCACAGGGTTCTTTCTCCTATTCCTTATTTGCATCTCCCTTTTCCCACAGTGAGAAAGAACTCTGACTCCCAACAGTATCACTGTCTTTTTTCATTTGCTCAGTGTTGTGATACACAGAATAATTTCAGAATTGCTACATCCATGTCACTTAAAAAAATCTATTAAATCCCGTTCAAGATTTGTTTGCAGTTTTGTTTTGTTTTTAGATTAAGGGTGTATGTACAAAATACTGTGTCCAAAAGTTATTTGGATTAGTCTTTATTTTCCTTCAGAATATTTATATTATTTATATGCAGTTAGGTTTGTTTTCCATTTATACTCAGTTTTAGGATCACTTTCATTCTTGTAGATTTAATTTTCTTTTTGAATATGTAAAAGTTAACATTGTCCAAAAGTCAAATCCATATGAAAACATGGAATGCTTCACAAATTTGTGTGTCATCTATATGTAGGAGTCATGCCAATTTTCTATGTATTGTTTTAGTTTTAGTGTATGTGCTGTTAAAGTAAGAACACCTCCAATTCATTTTCAGCCTCTTTGATGCTTACTTAGCACCTACACACATGCACACACACACACTTCACTGAAATTGTTCTTGTCAAGGTCGTCAGTGACTATTTTTTCTATCCTTATCATATTTGACATTTGCACTCTCAGCCGACGGCTCCAATTTTCTTGAAACACTCTGTTGGTTTTGATTCCATGCTTTTCTGGTTTTACTCTGTCTTCACAAGTCTCTCTTCATTCTTCTTGTTTGTCCACCACCATAAAATGTGTTGCTCTTTGGGACTCTTCTTGGCTCCCTTTACTTCTCTCTGTATCTTCTCTTTCTAGATGATCTCAACTACTTCTGTGTCTTCAAATGCTGATACCTGCAAAGGAGTCTTTGAATGCTGATTATGCTAATGACTTCTAAATTCATATCTTCATCCCAGACCTCTCTTCTGGGCTCCAAACTTGCAACCAACTGCCTGATTGATATCTCCTAGGATCTCGCTGACATCTTAAGTTTAACAGGTCTAAAATAGAACTCCAAATTTCTCTGCCAAAACTGTTTCCTCCAAGCTCCTCAGTAGATGTCACCTCCCTCCACCTGGTTGTTCTAGCTAGGAACCTAGGAGTCAGTCTTGATCCCTCTATTTTCCTCAACCACAATGTCCAATCCACCTGCAAAGTATGAATATTTTACCTCTAAAAATATGTCAAATTAGTCCATTCCTCTCTGTCTCCACCACTACCACTTTACTCATCACCTCTTGCCTAGGCTATTCATCAACCTCATAACTGGCTTTTCTTTTATCCCTCACACATTCATTCTCTATACAGTAGCTACCATGACCTTTTTGTAAACAAAATATTAATACAAGCTTACATTTATTGGGTGTGTATTATGTGCCAGGAACTGCTGTAAGCACTTTATACATATTTAATCTTCATAATGATCCTATGAGGTGAAATCCAATTCTACCTTTAATTTTATAGAAAAGAAAACTGGGGCACAGAGAGATTAAGTAATGTGCCCAAGGCCACACAGCTGGTAAATGGAGAATGTAGGTTTAAACCTGGAGTGACTCTTTAGCCTTCAAGCTTATCTACACATTCTACTGGATGGTGTTACTCAGCTTCAAATACTTTCAATGGCTTCTCACTGGGGCTCACTGGGACTAAATTCACTGGAACTAAACTCCCAACTCTATACACAGGCCTGCTGGGTTCTGGGACATGCCTCCTGCTTACCCCTCCAAACTCATCTCATGTTGTTCCCTTTCCTTCACTTTCCTTCAGCAACCTGGCTTGTTTTGTTTTCTGTTTCTCAGCTTCCTTGAACATGATAAGCCTTTTCCTGCCAGTCAGCATTACTTATCTTCCACCTCAAGTATTTTTCTCCCTGGCTCCCTCTCATTCTTTATGTCTCACCTTAATAGTCTGTTCTGTGAGAACTTCCCTTACGGTGCTACTTCTTAAGTGGCTCCCTTCCTGTTATGTTCTATCTCAGCTTCATATTTGTTTTCTTTTTAGTCCTTAAAACAATTTCTAATTACTGGTTTATTTATTTATTTTGTCTCTCTTCCCCACTAAAATCTGCAGGGAAGGCAGTGAAGTACAGTGTCTTAGTCATTTTTGTGTATTCAGAGCCTAACACAGTGCCTTGTTCATAGAAGGAACCCTAGAAACATTTGTTGAATAAACATATATTACCATTTTCTACTTCATAGCTTCTGCTTACTCATAATTTCTGCTTCCTCATCACTTTGATTTGTCACAACCTAGACGCCTTCTCCTCTCACATGGACCCCTACTCAACCTCATGGCCTCTTTGCAACCCTTTAGTCATAGTTTTTATTGTTAATTGCTTCAATTACCTCTTATTTCCCAACTCAAATTCCTGAGAGAGAAATATTGATTTGTCCAACTCATTTTTTTAGGAGGCAGACTACATTTGTAAGTCATTGACAAGCTCATGGGTTGCTTCTCTTTGGGTCAGATTCCCAGTCCTCATCCAAAAAGTCATGGCGGGCAGGGTTTGGGGAAGGGGGAGATGTACTGCACAGTGCTGCTTTTCCTCAGAGCTGAGGATTTAGCAGGCATGGTGACTGGTGTTTGAGCACAAGTGGCAGCCACAGCAGCAGTGGTGGCAAATAGTTAATCAGGCCTCACTTAAGGGTCAGGTTCCCCAATAGTTGTTCTCTAGGAGGCAGACACCAGGTTATCTTGAGTTCTGTTTACTCTCCCTCTGAGAATAATAAACACAAATTGAGAGCCCTTATATTTACACAGCATTTCTAAGACTAAAAAGAGTATTTGTATCCACATGCATTTGCAAGTCCAGCAACCCCATGAGGCAAAGAATATTGCCTCTATTTTACAAATATGGAAACTGAGGCTCAGTTTCCTTGCCCAAAGTCAGATACGTGCTAAATAAGAGCCAGCACCAAATCCAGGTCTCTAGACTGCCTGGGCTCCTTTCACTGTACCTCACTGCCTCATTTGATGTCTCTTCAAACGTTCTAAAGAAGCTTGATACGGATTGAAGTTTCCTCTAAAATAGCACTATAGGTGAGCTCCGTGGGCTCTGGGTTCCCAATACACTTATCAGGTACCTAAGGATTTACAGAGCACCTACCACGTGCCAGGCGCTCTGCTTTACAAATACTATCTCAGTTCAACCTCACAATACTTACATGAGGTAGATATTCTAATCCCTACTGAAGAGACTGAGGTTTAAGAGATTAGGTCACTGTTTCAAATTTAAGAACCAGTATATGGCACTGCTGGGACACTAATTTAGATCTTTCTGACTCCAATCCCATATTCCTTACATTACACTAGACTGTCTCCCTTCTCCTTCTCAACTATGTCATCTTGGTCAAGTTACTTAATTTATGTGAACTTCTATTTCCTTGTTAGTAAAACAGGGATTAGTACCTGATTCATGGGATTATTATAGGTTTATGAGCAATCATATAGTAAAAGAGCCTAGTCCAGTAATCATAGCAGGTATACACTTTCAGTCTAATGTGAATCTAAATCTTCCTATGTGAAAAAAATTAGAATTATCAACTTCAGTTGCATAACAAACAGGATCTCTTATGAGACTCTATTCCGCTGCCCCAAATTCTGAAGACATAGAGCCTTGAGGAAAACAACAGCTGTTCTTTAAGAAAAAAGAGCAATTCAGTGTACTTCAGAGATGAGAAAGAACCTGCACTCAACCTAGCCATAATGTAGCAGAATGGAAATTAATAAGTACTCAGTAAAGAGATTTGAGTATGTGTCTCACAAGTTTAAGATTTTCTCTAAGACCAGGGCATTTTACATATAACCGTAACTAATCCAACACAACTTTAAGAGATAGGTCTTCTTGTGACCTCCATTTCTCAGATCCAGAGAGTTTAACTGATCTGCCTAAGGCCACACATCTAATTTGAGGTAGAGAAAGAACCAGTGCCCAGTTTGGCATCATTGCACCAAACTTTCAGGTACTTACTAGCAAGTTAACCTGCTCTGAAACTTTCATCTTTGGATGGAAACTTACTCCCCAGTCAAACACCATCCTGATGTCTTGCCCATTCATTGTTCTCTGGAAAGAAAAAATCACTTCTATAGGCATTGACACACTTTAGGAAGAGTGCTGCCTAGAATGGCACTTTCCCATATAGCAATACAGATAAATGCCAACAATAAATACAGATATACAATACCAATAAATACAAATACATACAGATAAACAAAAGATACCATGTGAGAAATGCAAGAGCAAAAATCACAACTAATCTGTGTGTAGCACTTTATGATTCACAAGAGATACGATTCATATTTATTATCCAATTTGCTCCTCATATCACCTCTTTGAGATATGTATTATCACTCTTCACAGATGAAGAAAATGAGGCTTGAAGAAGTTGATTTAGGGGACGCGTGGGTGGCTCAGTCGGTTAAGCCTCTGCCTTCGGCTCAGGTCGTGATCCCGGGGTCCTGGGATCGAGCCCCACATTGGGCTCTCTGCTCCGCGGAGAGCCTGCTTCCTCCTCTCTCTCCCTGCCTGCCTCTCTTGCCTACTTGTGGTCTCTGTCTGTCAAATAAATAAATAAAATCTTTTTTAAAAAAAGTTGATTTAGTACGAAGAAGTGGATATACATTGTTCTGCGGTCTCCCAGGCTCCACTCTTCCTTTTGTAACGGTACCCTGTTTCCTTTAGATCAAGTACCTTCCGTCTCAGCAACAGTGATTGGATCACCATGAGAACATGACACATCAGATCTTTGAGTGTCAAGCTTGGAACTTCTATTCAGGCTTTTGTTCAAGCTATTAAGATGGAGGAACTCTTAAACCCATGGGTATGAGTCTGAAGTCAGTGGCTACTACCATAAGTAATATAATATTATATATAAAATTTAAACCTGTAGAAGAAAATTCAGCCTTGCCAATGGAAAGTAGAAATGGAAATAAAAAATAAAAAGGAATGCATAGTGAGTGGATGGTAGGACTAAATCTTAATATATATTAATTACATTAAATGCAAATAAGTTAATCTCACCAATTGAATTTTTATAAAAATTACATCTAACAATAAATTGGCTATAAGAGACACACTTAAAACATAAAAGGACAGAAAGATTAAAAATTAAAAAGATGAAAAGAGATACATGAGGAAAATATGAACTGAGTTGTGATCTTAATTCTGTCAAAAAGAAATTTTAGTCTCAGAAGATAAGAAGTGATAAAAAGTAATTATATATTCATAAAAGAAACAACAGGCAAACACATAGATGCACTTAATTATATAGTCTTAAGACAGAACTGCTGAGAGGAGTAGATAGATGCATAATTGTAACTGAAGAGTTTAGTATCTCCCTCTCCAAAACTGATACATCAAGGCTTGAATCCTGTAATTACCATATTTTTTTAAAAAATAATTACCATATTTTAACAGTTCTACGCCTCATACAAGACTGGACTCTGGGAGAATTAAAGACATAATAAATGTGAAAAAATTATTTTAAAAAATAGAAGACTGTTATACTTTGTGACCAAGGGAAAGGCAAAACTTCGAAGTCCCAGAGTATAACACAATAATATTGATGAATAATAAGGATTCCATTTAACACAACACACTGTAACTAGATGAAAGATGAAGTAACTAGATGAGAGAATGGGAGAAGAGATTTGAAATACTTAGCATGCAAAACTCCTGCAAGTAAATGAGAACAACAACCTCTAGAGAAAAATAAGCAAAAGATGTGTGGGGAAGCTGGAACCCTTACACATGGTGGCAGGAGTATGGACTACAATAGCCATTGTGGAAAGCAATCTGGTATAAATTATGAGAATTACATACTCACATACTCTATGAGCCCACAGTTCCTCTCCTGGGATATATGTCAAAGAAATTCTTATGCAGACACTCAAAGGATTAAAATATTGGGGCACCTGGGTGGCTCAGTGGGTTAAGCCTCTGCCTTCGGCTCAGGTCAGGATCTCAGGGTCCTGGGATCGAGCCCCACATCGGGCTCTCTGCTCAGCAGGGAGCCCGCTTCCTCCTCTCTCTCTGCCTGTCTCTTTGCCTACTTCTGATCTCTGTCTGTCAAATAAATAAATAAAATCTTTAAAAGAAATAAAATATTAATCAGTGTTATTTATGATGGCAACAACTTAAAAGCAACCTGCTTAGTGTTCTATCACTGGAGAATAGATGACTAAAATGTAGTAAATTTCATATCATGAGGTATTACACAGCAGTCAGAAGCAGTGGTTAGATGTATACACAGCAACATGAATGCATTTGAAAAACAGTGTTCAGTAAAAAATCTGAAGAAACAAAATGATATTTAAACACTGTACCATTTGCATAAATTAAAATATATCCATACCAAACAAAATTCACATTTTGTAAGAACATATACAAATGAAAAGTTATACACCAGATAGAACTTAGTTACCTGTGGTGGGGGGGAAGGGAGGGGACTAAAAGGGAAAAAAATACATAACAAAACTTGAAAGTATAACACCAACCTAAGATGATAAAATGCCATGTATTGAGGAGTGTGGTTAACTAAACCCCCTACACCTAAACTCAAACCATCCAATCAACAAATGAATATAATACTGGGAGGAAAGACAATTGGTATTATATAGTTGTGGTCTCTGGATTTGGGGATAATGAGAAATTTTTATATTCTTCTTAATATGCTTATAGACTCCAAATTTTTACATTGAACACCTGTTACTTTCTAAAATAAAATCTATAATCAGAATTAAAAAAAAAACTTTCAGGTATCTGGGTGGTTCAGTTAATTGAGCATCCCACTCTTGGTTTCAGCTCAGGTCATGACCTTGGGGTTGTGAGATAGAGCCCTGCACCAAGCTCCATGCTCAGTGGGGAGTCTGCTTGAGATTCTCTCCTTCTTCCTCTCCCCCTGTCCCTCCCCCTACTCATGTGCTCATGCTCTCTCTCTCAAATAAGTGATAAATCTTAAACAACAACAAAACCTCACCCAGAGGATTATGTTTCAGTGGCAGAATGGTGGTGTTCAAAAGACAAGACCTGGAAGGAAATACAAAAAATTTCAAAGTCTGTGCCATAAGGGTGGAACTATGCATGTATTTTCCCTCGTTAAATTACCTTACTTTCTGAAATAATGTTTGTACAATCTATCAAAATAAAGACAAAAGAAATTTAACAAAAGTAAAAGCAGCACCTTTTTTTAAATGATTTTTTTTTTATTTTTTAAAGTAAGCTCTATGCTCAATGTGGGACTTGAACTCACAACCTCAAGATCAAGAGTTGCATGCCCCAAAGCATCAGCCTTAATTTTTCTTAAGATTTATTTATTTATTTGAGAGAGAATGAGCTGGGGGGGAGTGAGAGTTGGCAGAGGAAGAAGGAGAGAGACTCTCCACAGAGCACAGAGCCTGCCACATGGCTCAATCTCATGGTTATGAGATCAAGACCTGAGGCAAAATCAAGAGTCAGATGTTCAACCAACTGAGCTACCCAAGAGCCCCTAATTTTTTTTTTAAGATTTATTTATTTAGGGTGCCTGGGTGGCTCAGTTGGTTGAGCAACTGCCTTCAGCTCAGGTCATGATCCTAGAGTTCCCCAATCTCATCAGGCCCTCAGAAGGGGGGTCTGCTTCTCCCTCTGCCACTCCTCCTGCTCATGCTCTCTCTCAAATAAATTAAAAAAAAATATTTTTTAAAAAAGAGATTTATTTATTTACTTTACAGAGAGAGAGAAAGAGAGGGGGCGGGGAGGCAGAGGGAAAGGAAGAGGGAGAATCTTAAGCAGACTCCCCACTGAGCATGGAGCCAGGTGTGGGGCTTGACTCACAAACCCAAGATCATGACCTGAGCCAAAATCAAGAGTCAAATGCCCAACCGAGTCACAAAGGCACCTTTTATTTAAAAAAATTTTTTAAGATTCCCAAAGCAGCAGCTTTAAAAAATATTCAAATAGATCCACATTGTTTGCTTTTCCCCTCAAATTTTGCATGAAAATCAGTATCTTTATCTGTGATATTTGAAAATACATAACAATTAGTAGAGCATATGCCTAACAAGTTAGGGCAGACTTTGGTAGTAAACAATGCTCACATCAAACTGGAATGCCTAAAATTTAGGTTACCCACTAGCCAGCCCTCCAGTCCCAACACAATGTTCAGATTCAGGCACCAAAAGCTTTGCTCTTTTTCACAATGGGAAGATGCTTATGTTATATAAATAGGTATAAAAATGAAGGGTGCCAAAATATGCCACCCAAAAAATGCCACTTTAGCATAAGGATTATTTTTAGTGAAAAGCACTTGAAAAACAGCAGATACAATAGGGACACTCTGATCTCCTCTTTTCTTCCTGAGAACAGGAGATAAAACTCCCACGTGAGAGCTGCCTTCTATCTACCAGGAGAAAAAAAAACATTCTTATCATCAAGGACAGAAAGTTGAAACTAAGAGAATTCCACACAGACCTTGTTAAAATAATTCTTATCTTCCTATAGCCTCCCTGTACACTTTTGTTATTTTTCCACAATTGCCTCTTGTTTTTTCAACCTATTTTAAAAGCATTTAAGTTTTGCCCCTTCTTTGGGCCCTCATTTCCTTATGAGGGCTCCTGTGTCACATAAAATTTATATTAAGTAAATTTCTATGCTTTTCTCCTGTTCATCTGTGTTTTGTCAATGAAATGTTCAGGCCCAGCCAAAGACCCCAGAAGGGTAGAGGTAAAGTTTTGTCTCCTCTGCAAAAGCCCAGGTTTCCCAACCCAGAATATTCCAAAGATTATAAGGCTCAGAAACTACAGTAGGGGGCCTGGGTGGCTCAGTGGGTTAAGCCTCTGCCTTCGGCTCAGGTCATGATCCCAGGGTCCTGGGATGGAGCCCCACATTGGGATCTCTGCTCCATGGGGAGCCTGCTTCCTCCTCTCTCTCTACCTGCCTCTCTGCCTACTTGTGATCTCTGTCTGTCAAATAAACAAATAAAATCTTTTTTAAAAAAAGGAAAAAAAAAGAAACTATAGTAGGCAGCAACCTACAGGAAAACAGGAAGAGGAATACTTGCTATTCCCCCCTGACTCATCACCCAACTCCTGTTATTTGGGTGCCCTGCTCACTCACTCTGAAATTGGGTCCACAGACATACTCTTACATGTTCTTCAAGATCTGGCTCAAAAGCCACTTCCTTCATGAAATCTTCCCTGAAAACACCCGCCAGAGTTTTGTTCAATCTTTCAGCTAATAGTTATCGAGCACCTACTATGTTCTGGGCCGGTATTTGTAGCCCCATGCTATCATATGACAGCTGTGCTTGGGCCTGACTCCCCAGCTGGACTGGAATTAATCCTTGATCTACTTCTTATAAAAACAAAGGCAGGAAGGAGTCAGCACTTAATCCTCACAGCTGAGTTTGCGGTAGGTCCTGTTATTAACCCCGTCTCACAAATGTGAAAAATGAGGCAAAGGAAAGTTAGATCACTTGCCCAAGAAAATACAGCTGATAAGTAAATAGAGCCAGGAATCCATCACAGCGGACTCCAGCAGCTGACAATCACATTAATTGTGTTACTTCTTAATATGAAAAAGCTGTCACGCTTTACTCAATTGTTTGTCTCTATGCTTGGGTTTTAGAAAAATTTTTAAAAGAGGAAAACTATTTTTTGCTTATTTATCTTCTTTTTTTTAAGATTTTATTTACTTATATGACAGAGAGACACAGCAAGGGAGGGAACACAAGCAGGAGGAGTGAGTGAGGGAGAAGCAGGCTTCCTGCTGACCAGGGAGCCCGATGGAGGGCTCGATCCCAGGGCCCTGGGATCGTGCTCTGAGCCGAAGGCAGACGCTTAACAACTGAGCCACGCAGGCGCTCCTGCTTATTTATCTTAAAATGGTATTTTCTCTCCGTGGGATGATGCCTATGATCTATATTCAATATAAGGGATATTCACTCACTCATTCAACAGCCTAGTGCAATACAAGGAACCAGAAAGCTTTGGAACCAGACAAACTTGAGTTCAGATATTGGCCCTGTCCCTTACCCTTAGCAAATGACTTGCCTGTTCTAAGCAGTTTCTACTTATATAAAATTAAGATAACTGTATCCTCTACAACTGCTGCCATGAGGGTTAAATGAGCACATCACAGGAACTCCTCAAATTTATGGGAAAGTGCTTTGCAATCTGTGAAGAGCATGTGCCTATGACAGTGACATTGTGAGCAGGTGGTAAGAAAAGATAAGACCAGCAACCCTGCAAACAAGTAACAGTTATTTAAAAATTAGGGCACAAAACAACAGAGAAGTAAAAGGACTTTCACAAAGTACCTTCTTTATGTTAAGAGGAAGTCTGATTTTGTTTTTAAGTGTATGGTAACATCTGTAAGAAGAAAACCTCATCACCCACAAGTACAACCATCAGAACTACTCAGCAAGTACTAAGTAATACAGATATTTACATGAAATAAAATTCCCTGGGGCGCCTGGGTGGCTCAGTGGTTAAAGCCTCTGCCTTCAGCTCAGGTCATGATCCCAGCGTCCTGGGATCGAGCCCCGCATCGGGCTCTCTGCTCAGCGGCGAGCCTGTTTGCCCCCTCTCACTCTTCCTGCCTTTCTGCCTACTTGTGATCTCTCTCTCTCTCTGTCAGATAAATAAATAAAATCTTTAAAAAAAAAAAAAAAGAAATAAAATTCCCTGGATGTACTGAGATAAACTGAAAGTGAGGATCAAGGTTATATAGCTTATTTACCAACAATTTCCTAAACAATGCAATAATGTTAGTAGGAATTGTGACTATTTGTTGACTCTATAATTATATCAGGCGGTGTACATACATGGCTCATCAACCCATGCGACAACCTCATGAAATGGGAATTATCACTCCCTCTCTCTTGACAAGGAAATAGAAGCTCCAGGAAGTGATGTGATTTTTCCCAAGGTCATACAAACTAAAGGAGGTAGAGTAGAAATACAAATACAAATTTGTTCAAAAAGAGGACGTAAATTTGCTCCCCAGATTCTGCCAACCTCATCAACATTTCTCCTTCCTTGCAACATCCCTTGCCTCTGAGTATAAGGTTTTTTTGTTTTTTGTTTTTTGTTGTTTTTTTTTTACCCAGTTACAGTTCATCCTTCTGGTCAACACAGACTTCTTCATTTTTTGCCCAGAAAGGCTCTTTTGGCATGATCTTCCTTCCGCTGCCTGTCATTTCCTGGTTCCTCAGCATAATCCTCTTCACTTCCCTCTTCTTCAACTCCCCAGACATGATCTTCTCATTCCTCCTCCTTTTCTTTTTTCTTCTTGGCTTTTCCTGCCTGTTTTCTTTTTCCATTTCTTCATATAGTTCCTTCCATTGCTTCTCTTTGTCCTGTTTAGAATGTAGAATTTCAAAATAATTTACAGATGGTATAAATAAAGTTAACCCACTTTAGAAATGTCTGCTGTCTTCCCACAGTTTTAAAGATTTCTGGGGTGGTATTTGTTTACAAATTTTCAGTATGTGTGCAATGGAGAGAACTCTGTGTGTGTGTAATTTGTTCATGAATAAAATTGGTTCAGATTCAACAATCATGTACCGAATGCCTACAGCATTGCTAAGCATAGTGCTAGACAGTCTACACATGTTATCTCTATTCCTCATAACAATCTGTGAGGTAAATGTTACTAGTCCCACTTCCTAGATAAGGGATCTGAGGTTTGGGCTGATTAAATGAGGCTTGCCCAAGGTGTATGGCTGGTGAGCAGTAGAACTAGAATTAGAAACCCAGATTTTCTGGATCTGAGGCTGGTCCTGTTTCTGCTATGTTTAGTAACATAATCTTTATGGAGTTCTTTGAATTTGTTTTTGACCTGTGATCAGTACAAACGTGCATTAGGTCAGAAATGGGACTGACTCCTTCTATGTTCACTAATATGTTCATCTAAGTCCCAGAATTTGACCCCTAGAGCCAACTTCATAGATTTTTCTACCCATAGGGTCATTAAAGAAGGCATACAGGTCTAAATTCCTGTATGGTTTTAATCTTCATCTAGAGTATCTGAGCCAACTGGTCTTTTACCCAGTTTGGGGGGACAAAGCTAGACTGAGAACCTGCACGCCCAGTAAGCTGGGTCCTTCTAGAATCTTGCTGGGAGCAAATGCTTGACATCTTGTTCTGTTTCCCACATTTATTAGAGGAAAAACTTTCTGTTTCAATCATGCCTTCATTTTCTTATGTCTGGAAAGCACTGGCTAAAACTAAGATCTCTATTTCTCCACTTCCCTCTCTCACTGCTCTACTGGCTCATAGGCTTCCACCCTCCTTTTATTTTTTTTATTTTTTTTACCAAAACTGCTCTTGCCAAAGGTAACCAGAGACTGCCAACTCCACAACTCCTCAGCTCCACCTCTACCTACGACAATCCATTGAGCCTACCTATTTTTCGTTAGAACCCAACCAGCTCATGTCCTCCCTTTTCTACTTTCTTGCTTCTTCCTCCAAGTCTCTTAGGTGTTATTTACTCAGTGAAGCCTCTCATGATCACCCCTATTATAAAAGAGCAAAAACCCCATGATCATAGCCTTCTCTATTGCTTTATTGTTCTCTGTAGTTTATTTCATACATATGTCTTAACTTATTTGTATATTTCCTGTTGGTCTGCCCTAACTGACTGTAAGCCCTATGAGGACAGACACTTCTGTTTTATTTCACTTAGAGATCTTCAGGACCTACAACAGTGCTTTGAAAAAGTATTCAATAAATATTTGTTGAGTGAATGTGTGCTTTAATAATAATGGGCACCATACACTGAGAACTTACTGTATGCCAGGAATTTATAAGAGAATTGTTATCATCATTCCCAAATTATAGATGAGAAAACTGAAGATCAGAAAGGTTAAATAATTTGCCCAAGGTCACACAGCTAGTAAGTGATGGAGCCTGGATTTGAATATCAGCAATGCAGCTCTAAAAATCATGCTCTAGCTTGTATTGAAACTGGAATTCACTATAGATCATATAACTGTGGCAATCATTCTTTGAAAGATATATATTTAGCAATATCATTTTTCATCTTTGGTAATGTTTCATATCAGACAGTGACTTTTCTGATAATATATAAATAGATACTGTAAATTTGGCTGAGTTAAAGTTAGTTTACTTTTATTTTTCAATGAGGAATTTTTTGTCTTTAAAAGAAATAAGAATAAAATTCATGCTCTTAACTAATACGTAATACTGCCTCAATGAACCAATACTAGATAACCCCAAAGTAAAAACAAAACAAAACCAGACTAAAAAAGTGTAAAAAGGCTTAATAGATTTTTTTTAAAGATTTTACTTATTTATTTGATAGACAGAGATCACAAGTAGACAGAGAGGCAGGCAGAGAGAGAGGAAGGGAAGCAGACTCCCTGCTGAGCAGAGAGCCTGATGCAGGGCTCTATCCCAGGACCCTGGGACCATGACCTGAGCCGAACGAAGAGGCTTTAACCCACTGAGCCACCCAGGCACCCCAAAAAGGCTTAAGAGATTTTTATTTTTTCCATAATGACTACTTCAATGCTTCTTTGGAAATATTAAGTACAAAAGTTCTCTCAAAAAGATTTTTTTGGGTGTTTGTGCTTTGCTGGTATTCTAAGCATGAGCTTAATCTGCCTGCTGGGTAACCAGACCTGCCACTGGCCACAGACCTGCTTGAATAGACCTTTCTGCAGAACCAGGCAGTCATGAAGCCATTGTCCCAAATATTAGTCCACCCATAAAACAGTTCTAGGAGAGCAGGAAAGCTGATGAACAGCACTAACACCTTCCGTCTTTCTCCAAGCCATGCATCAGAAGTGGCTTCTAGATTACCACACTGTCTGTGAGCAAGGAACATGACACAGAAAGAGTGTGACTTCTAACCCATCAAGCTTAAAGCTGTGTGTGACCTTGGGGAGTTGATATATACCCTCTGAATCTCAGTTCCTAGATCTGAAAAATGGGAATAACACTTGCCTTGTTAGGTGATTTTGAGGGCTAAGTAGGATAACTTTTGGAAAGTGCTCAAGTACAAAGCTGTAGGTGTCTGATGAATGTTGTTTCTTTCCTTCCCCCTCCTCTCAGGAACATGTGACCAGCAAATGAGATAATGACTATTAGGCTGCTTTTGCAAATGCAAAGAATACTGCACAACTGAGGAGTCAGACATCTGGAATTCAGGGTGGAGGAGTACCTTGCTTTTCTTATTTTAGGTCTTATTTCCAATCTCCTCAGCAAACTCTAAAATGCTACCTGATTTTACCTGTTGAAATGAAAACAGTGGGATTAGAATGAGGTTGAAGGGCTTAAAAATTCACTTGGAGGCCTTGCTAAGTACAAATTCAAAGGCCATGGGCCCAGAGATTTTAATCAGTAATTGAGGCAGAATGGGGGGAATACAAAGGTGATTAATAATACAGAGGGTCCAGAATGTTGTACCACCTTAGCTGATCCACTCTAGAAGGAAGTTAATTTACCGTCTCCCAAGATTTGTGTTCCTCAAGCCTCTTACCACTATTATGAAGAAATGTTCATCACTCTGCTAGGCTCCAAATTGCTGCCCAGTGACTCTTGTCCCAGCTCAGATTGATGGCACCTACGTTTCATGCCACTTAGAGATGCCCTTTCAAATATTCTCTCCTTAATATAATCAGAAAAACTAAGAGAACATAAGAAAAAGTTATGATGAAAGTGTGAGCAGAATTTAAACTCTCTACTATATTTCTCTATTTTCTGAAGACAATATATTTAGTATTTACAATTGAAGGGAAAGATAAACCAAGTCAATGGCATAATATAAGTCTAGAGTTAGTTGATTTAATGATAAAGGAACAGAATACAGTGACCACGAGTCATGGAGTCAGACAGACCAGCTCAACCACATACTAGCTGTATGACTTTGGGCAAATTACTCAACTCCCCTGAGCTTCTTCCCTCATAAGTAAAATATTGAGAATAACTAACTCTCTTGCAGTGTTATCATAAGAATTAGAAATAATGTATGTAAAGTGCAGTGTCTAGCAGGTAATCGTCACTCAATAAGTGGCAATAATTATCATAACTTTTCAATATCTGGATCTGTTTCAGAAGGAGCAGAAAAGAGGGTCATTCTGTATTTCTTCACTTTAGGAGTATGTTGGTTAATTGTGTGGGAGCAGTTGTGTGACCAAAAGAAAGTTTGCAACATGAGTTATCATGTGTTCCTCCTCCAAGGTTTGAAAAAAGTTTTGTTTTGATGAGAAGACTTTTATTTGGTTTATATCATCCCACCACCCTGCCTCCAACAGAATAAATGACAAAACGAAAGCTGCTTTGAATAGAGATTATTTTGCTCTGAGCCATTTCTTAGTTGTTTTTAATAATTCCTTGTACAACGTTAAGAGATTTTTTTACCTTTGGGATTTTTTTTTCTCTTTTTTCTCTTTTTCTCTGAGTTATCAGCAGTTGTTAGAGAACAACTCATTTATTGGCTCTTCCATTGTCCTTACTCCCACAAAAAATGTTCTTAATCTTCCCTGTTCTCTTCAGTGCCCTTTTATTCCCATCTTCCTAACACTAAATTCGTGGTGCTTTCCATTGTGGTTTAGCCATACTCATTGCATGATTTTGTATCATTATTCCTTCAAAGATCATAAGGGGTCCCAAAAATAAGAGAAAGATTTTTTTTTAAGATTTTATTTATTTATTTATTTATTTATTTATTTATGTGGGAGAGAGCAAGATCACAAGGGGTTGGGTAGAGGGAGAAGCAGACTCTCTGCTGAGCAGGGAACCCAATGCAGGCTCAATCCCAGGGCCCTGGGATCATGACCTGAGCCAAAGACAGACGCTTAACGGACTGAACCGCTCAAGTGCCCAAGAGAAAGAATTTTCTTTCTTTGTGGCCATCTCCTTCCAGCCTCTGTCCTGATGAAACAATGCAACCACTTTTGCTTAAACAACAACAACAACAACAAAACCAAGGGGATTATGTATGGAGGCCTCAGAACAGAGGGGAAAGGGTTAGGGAGCAGGCAGGAAAATTGACCAGCTTTTTAGGCTAGGTCCCATCAGGAGGACAACTGGGCTCACAGAGGCTGGAAACCCCCGTTGAGACAGGACAAGGGAGGGAATTCCCATCTATCTCCATGCTGAGAGTTCCTAGGCTTTTCCAGTAAGGTGCAGGGACCCAGTGGTAAACCGGATGTGTCCAGTTAGTTAAGTGTGTCATGTGAAGTAAGACCAGGAGTATCAGACCCAATTAGAACCTAGAAGGAAAGGAGGCCTGCAAGGATAATGTGAGCATGATGCAGAACTATGTCACAAGAAAAACAACAATTTAGAGATAATGCTGGAGTTTTAGAAATGTAGTCTCTCAGGCTTTGTGCCAGACATGCTGTATGAGAATCTACATTTTAATAAGATCCTCCAGTGATTCGTTATGCACATTAAAGTGTGAGAATCGGGGGCATCTGGGTGGCTCGGTGGGTTCAAGCCTCTGCCTTTGGCTCAGGTCGTGATTCCAGAGTCCTGGGATCGAGCCCTCATCAGGCTCTCTGCTCAGCAGGGAGCCTGCTTCCCTTCCTCTCTCTCTGCCTGCCTCTCTACTTGTAATCTCTGTCAAATAAATAAATAAAATCTTTAAAAAAAAATAAAGTGTGAGAAGCATTCCTTCAGTGAGAATTTAAATTCTCAAATAGAAGGTTTGTCTGTTGGAGAGGTTGATACAGCTCAAAATAATTAGTGCCAAATTATTTTAAAATTCTGTATAAAATTTTTAACAAAGATACAGTTTTAAATCTATACCTTCATGTTTTCAGTGAAAAAAAAACACAATGCATTTTTTTTTTAATTTATTTATTTGTCAGAGAGAGAGAGGGAGAGCGAGCAAGCACAGGCAGACAGAGTGGCAGGCAGAGGCAGAGGGAGAAGCAGGCTCCCTGCCGAGCAAGGAGCCCGATGTGGGACTCGATTCCAGGACGCTGGGATCATGACCTGAGCCGAAGGCAGCTGCTTAACCAACTGAGCCACCCAGGCGTCCCAACACAATGCATTTTAAGGAAAGAATCATATTAGGCATATTAATATGACTACATATTTATACAAAATATAGAAAATTCCTATTATTTATTACAAAGAGACAACTGAAAAAAAGAGATAACAATGGGAACTTGTGCAAACTGTATCCACATTCCTCAGATAGGAAAGGAAGGAAGAAGGACATGTGTTCCTCCCTCCTTTCCACCCTTCCCTCCCTCCCTCCATCTTTCTCTCCTGAACCCCTGTTATGCATGTGGTCATTTATATACATCACCTCCTTGCCCTCCTATGCTGGTCTCACTGAACCAGGAAACCAAGAAACTGGAAATAAATAAAGTGGATGGGTGCCGGGGTGGCTCAGTGGGTTAAGCCTCTGCCTTCAGCACATGTCATGATCTCATGGTCCTGGGATCCAGCCCTGCATTGGGCTCTCTGCTCAGCGTGGAGCCTGCTTCCCCACCCCACTCTATGCTTGCCTGTCTGCCTGCTTGTGATCTCTCTCTCTGTCTCTGTGTCAAATAAATAAATAAACTTTTTTTTTAAAAACTCTTTTAAAAAAAGTGGAAAATAAATAAATCAAGAAAGCTTCATATAAGGGGTGTCTGTTCAAGAGTCCTTTGCCAGCCCTGAACTGCAGACAGATCTCCCTGGCTATGGAACCTTCCAGAATACAAAGACAAGGGGCTACAGTTTCTAGAGGCTCGATTGTATAGTGGGCATAGTCAATAAAGGCTGACAGACCTTTGTTTGATTACCGTCTCTCCCATGTACTAGCTGTGTGCTCTTGGGTGCACTGCTTAACATTTCTGAGTCTCAATTCAGCCAGATGTAAAATGGGATAATAAGAGACAATAGTATTTATTTTACAGAGTTAGGAGAATAAGGGAGGTAATACAGGTAAAGCATTGATCCCAGGCCTCTGTTGAACAAAAGTGAATTACCTTCCTCTCCAAGGGAATTCCAAGACTATGTAGATTGCAGCGTTTTTGCTTTTGTTTTTTGTATAGATTATAGTCTTTCAGAGGCCTCTTGGGCTAAGGCTTTCATTCTAGGGCCTGCACTTGAGGTGCTCTCTTTTCTCCTGAGTTGGGAAAGAATCCTCCCCATCTTCAATAACAGGTCTCAGGGGAGAGAGAGAGAACAACTCTCTGAAGGCCTGAGTATCTGAGCCCTCCTCTTTCCCTTCCAGCCAGAGCCAGGAAAGATGACTAGAAGAGAGAGAAATGCTAGGTCAAGAACTGCCATCATGGGTCCCTTGGATGTCTTAGTCAGTTGAGCATCTGACTCGTGATTTTGGCTCAGGTCATGATCCCAGAGGCATGAGATGGAGCCCTCCTTCAGGCTCCACACTCAGCAGGAAATCTGTTTGAGATTCTCACTCTTCCTCTGTCCCTCCCCCTACTCTCTCTCTCGCATGCATGCTCTCTCTCTCTTTCTCCCTCAAATAAATAAATCTTTTAAAAAAATTTTTAAAGAAAGAATTACCATCATGGCTGGGCCAATTATATCTGCCATCTGTCTGGGGATTTTATTTTTATTTATTTATTTAAAGATTTATTTATTTATTTTAGAGAGAGAGAGAGAGAGAGAGAGAGAGCAGCAGGAAGGGCAGAGGGAGAGAGAAAATCCTGAAGTAGACTCCCCACTGAATGGGGAATCTGAGCTGGGCTCCATCCCAGGACCCAGAGTTCATGACCTAAGCCAAAAACAATAGTCAGCTGCCTAACCAACTGAGCCACCCAGGAGCCCCTGGGGATTTTAATATTTCAAAATTTTACCACATTGCTGATGATTCCCTTTGCCCAAAATCACCCCCAAGAATCATGCAGGACCAGCAGGGCAGTATAAAGTATTAGAAGCCTGAATCTGGACTCAGAAAGACCTACACTCAAATCTCAGATTTTCTGTTCACCAAATGTGTCTTTGGGCAAATTAGGTATCTTTTCCAAACCTCAGTTTTCACATTTAGAAATAGGAGGTTTCATAGTGAGAATCAAGAGTATTTGCAAAGTCTCTGATATGGTACTTGGTACATGGTAGGGACTCAGTACATTTTAGCTATTGTGGTTATCAGGACAAATATAATTAGTCCTATTTTAAAGATGAGCAGTTTAAGGCTTAAAAAGATCAAGACTCATTTAAGTCTTGTGATTTCTAGCCTGCAGCTCCACTTTATGAAAACTTTAGAGGGATTGTTGATCATTGGCTCTGAGCCCAGAGAACTTAACTTGCCAAAGGTCCAGGCCGAGAACATTGATGTTCTAATAGTGACAAATGGTGGGGTCAGGCCTGCTTACATTTAGGTTTGTCTATTTCTGGATGAATCCATTCCCTTTGGTAATTGGGATTATCAATGATCTGAGGTTTCCATTGTCCCTAAACAAAGAACCAAAGAGTGAACACAGCATTAGTATTTTCCCTTTCTTCTCATATAATCAGAAAGACCAAATAATTTATAAAGACAGTTGTATACTAGAGCAGAATTCCTGTAGCTTCTTTCTCTTTTTTTGAGCTAATGCATGAGGCTCTTCCAGATTTTCCTTTCTACCTAGAGGGAGCTGAATAAGGTGACAGAAACCCATCTGAGCTTGGTCCCTTCTCTGTGCCTGAGTTTGTTTATGAAGTTAAGAAAACGTAGCTTCACAGGGAACACCATTTAAGGACTTTGGCACTTGGGACCATTCTCTTCCTGAACAGTAACACAGGAAACTATGGCCAAATAAAATCATGCCTGTGTCAGTTTTATCTCTGGACCATTTGGTAGCTGATTCCTTTAGTTTCTTCTCACGTCTGATAGGAGGTCAGGAGTTAGCCCTTAAAAAGAAGTTCCCCATCCCTAACCCCAACACCTTTGGCTCATTCATGTCCTACTTTTCCCTTTCAGAATCACTGCTGAGATTTCTGGTTCCTGACCCCAGACCCATTTCCTGTTTTGACCGTGTTCCTTTGGCTGCTTTCCACCACTCTGGACAAACCCCTGTTTAGGGCTGGCTGGATCTCCCCCTCCCAGCATTGACCTTTACCAGACCACTCCCCACCCAGGTAGGCACAGCCCTGTGATCAGGACCCAAATGAGGCAATAGTCTTATGTGCAGTGGGTGGTGGTGAGAGGAAGACCACAGGATCTCAGAGTTTCTTTTCTACAAATTAAACTTCACATCTCTTCTGTCTTATTTCTCATACCCATTGCAAGGAGAGGCCCCCCTCACCTTACACTTCAGGTTTGGTATCACAGGTCCTTCCCACTCCCCATCCATTACCTCATTCCAGTCATCTGGCTTCTTGATGTTTCTGTCTAGGAAGTATTCGAAGTCCCCCCAGTCCTAAAACAAAATGTTCCTCCTTGAGGACAGGTGAGTGGGCTGGAATGGGGTCCATATAGTCAGGCTAGACCTAGCTCCTTAACCCTGTCAACCTCCTGTCCTTACCACTGAGAGCCCAGCTCAACATTCTGTAAGCAAACCCAAAACAGGAGAGAAAAAGCCTTTAAGCAACTCTAGCTCCTCCTCAAGTTCACAATCACTTTGACCTTGAATACTTTAAGCTCAAATAATATGGGAATTTCCCTTGTGTCTGACCCTCTCCGTCCCTCAGTCACGTGCCTTTATTGTCAGAACAAGTCTTCTAGCCTGTATCCCTCTTCCTGAAGACCTCTCTTGGTCATCTGCTTTGTACCCAAGATGCTCCCAGACCTATAACAGTCCCTTGTACTCCAGTCCCCTTCTATTTACCAAGACAAACCTCCAAGTCACAAACACCCTACCCTGACTTTCATATGTCTTTTTTTTTAAAGATTTTATTTATTTATTTGACAGAGAGAGATCACAAGTAAGCAGAGAGGCAGGTGGGGTGGGGGGAAGAAGCAGGCCCCCTGCCGAGCAGAGAGCCCGATGCGGGGCTGGATCCCAGGACCCCGAGACCATGACCTGAGCTGAAGGCAGAGTCCTAACCAACTGAGCCACCCAGGCGCCCCTCATATGTCTTCTGCTGTGGAGCCACCAGTTTTGCTCTATCTACCTAGCAGTTCACCTTGGTGCTAACCATTTGCCAAGACTGACTGAAAGCTTCAATGCCAAGCCTACCAGATTCAAAGTTATTCCCTAGCATTGCAACTAAGAAAGTTCTCTAGTTCCTTAGCTGACTCAGCTGCCTTTTGATTCCTAACATGTACCAGTCAGCATCCCATCATGGAAGCTCTTGTCTAGACAGATCCCTGCCTATCTAACTACTTTCCATCTTCTCTATGCTCAGCAGGGAGCATAGAGGCCTGTAACCTCTCTCCTCTCTTCTAAGCCTTGAGCCAACCCTGACTACATCAGGTGCACAGTCCTCAACAGGAGTGAAGGTCTGTGGTTAGTCCTGCTGCTCTGAGCCTGCCTGCTGGGCCTGGAAGAAACCTAGACCCTATTTTTCCTGTGGTGCTAAAAGCACAGACACAGCCTGATCATCTGTCTTAATTCTCTGGCTACCCTTCCCTCCCACGGAACTGGAGGCCTTTGCTAAATCACCCTACACGTGGCTGGGGCATTGCCCACCTCTCTGCAGGCCTCTTCTTAGGGACTTCTTAGAGATTCCAGCTGCTGGGTCCTATGCTGCTCTTTGTTTAACCCCATACATCTCCTCTGCATGAGGATGATTCTGCTCTGACCTGTGGAACAGCAACAAAATAAGTGAGGCCCTCCAGGACCTGGCTCCAACAGACCTTTCCAACCTCATCTCCTACCAGTCTCCACCTCAAACTTGAAGCTCAACCATGTTGCTTTCTGCCTAATTCTGGTGCCTTTGCTTCTGCTGTTCTCTGGGTCTGGAATGTCTTCCCTCCAACCCAATTTCCTACTTCGCTTGCTCTAATGAATTCGGCGTTTGAAATTCAGTACATTATTAACATATAAATCCCATATATTAAGGACTTACTATATACCAGTCACTGTATTATGTATGTTAGCTCATTTAAGCTTCACAACAACCTTCAACTATGGGTATTATAATAATCCCTTTTTGTGAAATTGACTTTCATAACAATTACATACCTTGCCCAAAATCTAACTGCAAGTAGGCAGGCGTCTCATCGGTAGTAAAGGATGGAACTCAGATTCAAACTGGTATCTATCTAACTCCAGAGTCTGTTTCTAACCCATAGGTTAACACAGTCACTCAAACATTGGCTCCTCCTTCCTAGACCACTGTCTGCACCCTAACACAGGCTAGGTTAGGAGCTTCTTTTGGGCTCCACGGGCTTTGGGCTTCCCTCTCAGCACTAATTACACAGTAAGATCTTCATCTGTGTAGTTGTCTGCATCCCAGGAGGATTCTCAATCCCTGGATTGTCCTATCCATAGCTATATCCAATAGAGCTTCCCAGTGAATGATAATAAATCAGTGAATATACGTCACACATTCCCCATATCAATAACTCTGGAATCAAGATTCAGGTTCAGATCCTGGTGCTAATGTATATATACTTGGCAAGTCACTTCATTTTATAAGTGCCTTAGAATAAGTTTCCTTATTCATAACAGCAATCAGAGCACACTGTTCACAGAGGCTGCCAGAAGGATCAATAATGTCTCAAGAAATGTGAGTTACTTCCGTCTTTCCTCCACACTTCTTTGAATACCAATATTTAGCTGGACCCCTCCCTAAGGGATTAATGCCCCAGTTTTTGCTTTTATTCCCAGCCTTTTTTCCCCATCCCAATAGCTGACATCTCCACCAGACAAACACTGTCTAATCTCAGGTTTCTTATCTCTAGGATCCTCTGTTTGCAGACATTCTTCCCATTTCCTTGGTTTCCAGGCACAGAGGGCTTTTATCTTCCTGGGAGGCAGAAAGTCCCAGTCATCCTCCAGACCCCCAGCTGTCACTTGCTAGTTATTGATTTTGACCTCATAAGTAGCATTGGGGTGAATGGTCAGAGTGCACAGGTGAATGTCTTTATTGATCTAGAAAGGGGATAGGGAATATCTCAGTCCATATTGGACATCTTTGGACCTCAAGCATTAAATGCACTACCAAAAATAGTTTCTGAATACCACCCCACACATATATACACACATATGTCACCACATCCCTCATCCCATTTCTGTGGTTAACCCAATAGAGACTCTGGATCTCATTCTCCTAAGTACACACTCCTTTGGTCTCTCCTAGCCCTCACCTTTCTTCCATCACAGTCTGGTCATTCTCTGATCTTGTCTGTTTTTCTGTATGTCCCCCTAGACTGTAAGCTTCTCAATGGAAGAGGTCGTGTCTGACACATTTGTTGCGTCTGCAACTTCCAACACAAAGCCTACCCCAGAGGAAGACCTCAAGGAGCCCTGCAGGTACAGTCCTGCTAACAAAGGCCTTGAACCTGAACACAAGTTCTCCAATGATGCAAGTCCTATGGGCTTTTCTAGACCCAGTTCCTGCCCCTCTCTGGCACTCTAGTTGTGCCAAATTCCTTGCAAATTTCTCAAATCTTCTTGACTTTTCTCATGTGATTCCCTCTTCCAGGAATTAAATCCTCCCTAAAATTATCACTTTTTCACAAAACCAATTCATGCTCATCTATCAAAACTCAGCATGAGAGAGTCCTCTAAGTCCTCTAAGAAATATTTCCTAAACCTCCAGTTTATGTAGGGGGCTTCTTCTGTGCTTCCCCAGACCCTCAACATACTAGGTAGTCCTCTCCTTTTTTTTGATTCATACCTTCACTGAACTGTGAGATCAGGTGCCATGTCTGGCTCACTCTATCACTAGCCCAAGGCCCAACACAGAGTTGGCATTTGGTGACTGACTGTTGAGTTGTTAATAAAACCCAGCTATTATCCTCCAACCAACTTAGATCTCGCTAACCTGATGTTACTAAGATATACCCATCACACATATTTAAGCCCAGCACTCCCTACCTCCCCCACCCTTTCAGTATCTATTAGTGGGCAACTAGACCATGCCAAACATTCTTCCAAGAGGGGACCTTATCTGACTCCCTAGCCTTTCAGAAACTGCTCCTATGTGAACTTCTATAATTTATAGCACTTCTCTATATCTATTTTCTGATAGCATTTAATCTGTGAGGTTTTTGTAAGAATTAAGTGAGATAACATACACAAAATGCTTATCCTTCTCCCCAAACCTGAAGACCAGCCCACATACCACCCTTCATTCGATGGTCTTGTTTTTCTCATGGTATTTCCCTAGGTAGCAAAGGAAGCCCCGTATTTTGTTGTTGCTAAAGCCACAGATGCCAGGGCCAGCGCCTAGAAATTAAACCCTAATGCATGATTTTATATCATTTTTAGGCAGTTTGCCTCGGATGAGGCTAAGACAGACATAGCCTTTGTATTAATCAGGGTCTCAGCAAGAAACAGATAGCACACTCACATACATTTAGGATTACTTGACAGGAATTTAATAAAGGAACTATTTACAAAGAAGGGGGCAGGACATTAAGAAGACATAGGAATAGTGCTGTGCTGTGAGCTAGTAACAGTAGGATTATTCCTATCCCTCTCCTTGCAAGGAGCAAGTTACCAGAGCCTGGAAGAAAAAAAGTCCTGTGGAAAGGGTGGCCAGGAGGGAAGTTGTAACTTTCAGTTGAGACACACAGCTCTCTCCCTCCCTCTGATCTCCTGCCAAGGCTTCCATCAACCAGACCCAACCAGAAAGCCCCTCCCATGCCAGGTATCTTATACCATATCATTTAGTTCTTAGGACAAGTAGCTGTTACTATCTACACTTTTAGCTGGGAAAGCTGTGGCTCAGAAAAGTTAAGTATCTCGCCCAAGGTCAAAGAGCTAATAAGTAGCATTGCTGGGATTCAGCCCAAGCCTAGGGAGAAACAGAGCCTGGGGTTCTTTCTGCTTTGTGAAAACTTTAGAGGCACTTGTAGGTCAGTGACTCTGAGCCTAGAAAGCTTAATGTGACAAGGGTCCAAGAATAGGTTTTAAGCTAGTTTTTTCAACCTCATTTCCCATGTTACTGCTCTCTGACTATCCTAAACACACACACACACACACACACACACACACACACACACACGATGTCCTCTAGCCAAACTGGTCTCATCATTTTTCTACTCGCATTTCAATTTCATGTCTCTGAGGTTTTGCACAGCTTCCTCTGTCCTCATTACATTCCCTTCACCTCCTATTCCCTTCTCTGCCTATTAAAATCTAACTCATTCTTCAAAGAACAATTAATACTCCCTCCAAAAGCCCCCAGTTGGACTGAGTCATGCCATCTTTTGTGGTCTCATAGCTCCTCACCAACATCTTTTTTAAAGTATGTCTTTTGCTCTGCCTTTTAACGAACAATTCACATGCCTCTGTCCCCACCAAAGAGAAGGCAAAAGCATAGAATAGAAAAAAGCACAGGCTTTAAGCCAGATGGACTGGGTTAAAATTCTGCCTTCTCACTTACTCACCTTGGGCAAATTTCCTCATCTGTAAAATGGAGCTGATACAGCTGAAACTGGTTTGGTTGTTTGAGCATTGAACAAATAATATTCATATGAAAAAAAATCACATTTGAAAAATTATTTTCAGGGGCACCTGGGTGGCTCAGTTGGTTAAGTGACTGCCTTCAGCTCAGGTAATGATCCTGAAGTCCCAGGATAGAGTTCTACATCAAGCTCCCTGCTCAGCAGGGAGTCTGCTCTCTCCCTCTGACCCTCTCCCTTCTCGTGCTCTCTCTCTCTCTTTCAAGTAAATAAATAAATTTTTTTTTAATTTATTTATTTGTCAGAGAGAGAGGGAGAGAGAGCGAGCGAGCACAGGCAGACAGAGTGGCAGGCAGAGGCAGAGGGAGAAGCAGGCTCCCTGCCGAGCAAGGAGCCCGATGTGGGACTCGATCCCAGGACACTGGGATCATGACCTGAGCTGAAGGCAGCCACTTAACCAACTGAGCCACCCAGGCGTCCCAATAAATAAAATATTTTTAAAAAAGAAAAATTATTTTCAATTTCTCTACTATAACCACCTCATACATACACACATATAAACTCCTTGTGAGGGGGCATTTAGACCCCCAGAGTGCTATATCGTTCTATGCATGGATAAGATTGAAAGATGAGAGAGAAAGAGTTGGGGGAAAGGGCTGCAGACAGAAAAAGGGAAAGAGGCAGAAGAGAAGGATTTTGGCAAGGGCTTGAAGCAAGAGATCTGAAACTCTCTGGGAAAAGAAAGAAAAGTTTAAAGAGAATTTTAAGGAAATTTTGCTCTATGACATGTGGTACAACACTTTCCTCTGACTTTGTATAAAAACATTTGGTAAAATCCACATTCTTCATCAGAGCTTTGAGAGTTGGGTTAATTTTTGTTGATTGTTAGTTTTTTAATCTCAACCACCATTCAAGTTTGGAGTGAAGTAAGAGCTAGATTGCCCCAAGGAGGCCTAGTGACATATTAAGGTTATAGATGCAATACTCTGGACTCATTATAAATGCTAGATCAAGGTGATTTCCCTGACCTCCTGTGCCTTCTCTCTCAAGGGCAGGAACCCCCTTCAGAGCACAAAGCCTATCGTAGTAGGTACATTCTGAGAGTGTCCACACAGTTTATGATTTCTTTCTCCTTTTTTGAAAACTGGGGAATGTCTCTCTGTGCTGCAGCCATGTTAACACCATGTGGCTCTCTACCTCTTTGTTCTACTTATACTAAACTAACATTTAGGTTTAAAGTTGGTTTTGTTTTTTTTTTTTCAGGTTGTTGAAGAGTCTTACTGCATAGGAAGGTGGATTAGAAATTTCCCGTTTCGGGTCAATCTGAGTCTCGTTGTAACAATTAGTTAAGACCCCATGGGGCTTATAGTGACCGCTATCAGAGAGCTTAGAAACATGATGTAATACTCAGATTCTGAATGCACATCCTCCTGGTTTAGGGTGGCAGGAAAGAGTCTCACACACCCGCCACCACGATCAATGCTTTGCTCATGTCTTACTGAAAACTGAACCACCAAGATCTCATTCTCATTGCTGACTGGCTTAAACCTGGTTGAAAGGGCATAAAACTTGGCATCTTCACTGGTCTGGAGACCTGGGAGCAGAGAACACAGAATCTTTAGGCTTACATATTCAAAGAACAGCCAGAGAGACCCAGTACTTGGGCTCGCCTATCTCTGGTACTTTCTTATAAACCTACTATGTGCCAAGTGCTATGCTGGACACATTACCTCATTCAAGCCTCAGAGGAACTCTGCAAAATGGGTATTATCTCTACAAATTAGGAATCTGAGTCATAGGGAGGTGGAGTGACATGCCTAGGCCCACATGGCTAACAGGAACTCAACTAGGATTTTAATCCATGTTTCTCTGATTCCTTCTCCCCCTTATACCATTCTGCCTTTGATTCTCAGGAGATGGTTAAATACTGTTCTGCAGCTTTACAAAACAAGACCCTGTTTATCCTGAGACCCACTCAACATTTCTAGTCTAAGTACATCACCTGATAGGTGAGGAAAGTAAGCCCCAGAGAGGGAAAATTACTTATCCAAGATCGCATAGTCACAAATGACAGACATAGAAGCCAAGTCTCTTGAGTTCCAAGTCAGCAGTCTTTCCATTATTC
Organism: Mellivora capensis; assembly: GCA_004024625.1. Taxonomy (NCBI): domain Eukaryota; kingdom Metazoa; phylum Chordata; class Mammalia; order Carnivora; family Mustelidae; genus Mellivora; species Mellivora capensis. The sequence continues at coordinate 4,983 of PISX010020991.1, read as the reverse complement.
CATGCTACTGCCCAGCTGTTTACTGGCTATGACTTTGTCTGTCACTTCAACTTTCTGAGCCTCAGATGCCTCATCAGAAAATGTGAATAATTATCCCTCATAGGGATCCCATGAAAGTCAAGCGGGTAAGAGCTGTGAGAAGCACTTTGTAAACTGCCGACATAAAATGCAAGGGGCTATCATTATTCATGCTTAGAGAGGATCCTTCCTCCATGATTCCATAGTTCTCTGTATTTCCCTGGGTCATACTAGGCTGCAAGTAGGTTTATTTCAGTCTCTTTGAATAATTTTTAAGCTACTGAAGAACAAGGGCATCTTTATATTCCTAGCATCTAGGCCAAGGCCTGGCATAGAAGAAATGTTCAATAAATAGGTGTTAAATTGCACAGAAGCAGCACAGCTCCTGATTCAGCTGTCTCTGAAGCATTTATTGCAGACGAGTGCTAAATGCTAAGCACTTTCATGTCTGATATTGCATTAGGAACTGTCTGTAGTTTAAAGAGTATGCTTACTTCCCTGAAGACCTCATGTGAGGTTAAAGTGGCCAGAGAAGACTTCAGAGAAAGGAAGTGAGCCCAAGGGAAAAAAGGGAACCCATAAGCAGAAGACCAGGCTCTACCAGATCCTGCTATGTAGTCCAACGCAATCCCTACCCATTCCCTTGCTGAGCCTCATTTGCACCCAAGAGCCCTTCTAGACAACCAAGGGGAATCTAATGAACTTGAGCTGGATGAGACAGGAGGAGCAATACACAAGTCAAATTGAGAGGAAATGGGTGGCTGTGCCGACTGCCCCCAGAGCCATCAAGAAACAGTCATCCCACAAGTCACTCAGTCTGGAATTCTCTCTCCTTTGGAAACAATTTTCCAGAGTGGATTTAAATGAGATTTTAAATGCTCAAGCCAATTTGTAATTCTCTCCTTTAATAAACATGAAAATGAGATTCATAACAGTAGCCAGGAGAGAGAAAATGGGAAGTTACTCCAGGGGACAATCAATGGATTCTATTTATAGGATAACAGCTTTCTCAGACAAAAAAAAAAAAAAAAAAAAAAAAAAAAATCCTTGCCCGGTAGACCTTGTCCTCAGAGCTCCCCCTTCCTTCATAATATTATTTGGCTTTTACAGCAGCCCTGTCTGATGAGCATGGCAGTTGATGATAATCATCTCCAACTAATATCAAGTCTCAGAGAAGTGAAAAGACTTGCCCAAATTATGCAGCTAGTGAGTCATGGGAGTTAGACTTAGGTCGGCCTGCTCCACTCTCCTTTGTATCAAGCTGCTCTAGAGGAAAGCAACATTTGGAGGTTATACAGTGTTTTTCCCTCTTTCAAGTACACTGTTATATAAAAAATCCCAGGGTGGGGGAAAAGCTGACTAGTCCAGCAGTAACGAACACAGTCCTGGAGTCAGACCTAGAATCTAATCTCAGCTGTGCTCTCACCAGCTGTGTATACAGCTTTGGGCAAAATTACCCATCCTTTCTGGGGCTCCTGTGCAAAACTGGGAACATAACAGTAACCATCGCATGAAGTTGTTAGGAAGATTAATGGGGATAACGTGTCTAAGGGCTTAGTTTCAAATACCTGTTATTTAAAGAATTTATTTACTTGACAGAGAGAGAGAGTCAGGGAGAGAGAGCACAAGCAGGGGGAGCAGCAGGAAGAGGGAGAAGCAGGCTCCCCTCTGAGCAGGACTCCAGGATCATGATCTGAGCTGAAGGCAGATGCTTAACTAACTGAGCCACCCAGCACCCCTGAATACCTGTTATCTGATAAAAGATCATTATTATTTTTGTGGACAGTTCATTCTTCTCTGTCTACAATTTTTTTTATTCTAACGAAGAGAAAACAATTGATAATATGTGTAAAAACAACTGTATAAAATCAGAACTTTTTTCCAGTCAATCAGTATATTCCTGAATTTCAGCATTTACCTTTATGCTTTCCTTTGTCTCCATAAAATTTTCCTGTAGTAAGCCGAAATTACCATAATCCAGCCCTAGATTCCACCCATCACTTGTTCCATCCATCAATGGGATAAAGAAGAAAAGCAATATATAGAAACAATATATAGAAACAATTGTGTTTTCTTAAAGACAATAAGATGCAGCTAGGGATGACCAAGGTGGCAGGAACAGTAAGAGAATATCATGGGATAATTCCAGTATTTCTGAAATCCCCTTCGCTATCTGATGCCTAAACTCTACCATTTGTGCCCTACCATGTGAAGTGGCTTGACTACCAAATATCTGAGTCACTTACACGTTAATGCTTCACTCTACCCTCCTCTGTGGGAGTGAAGTCCAAAAACCAGCATGGCAATGTATGGTTGAAAGGCTTCAGACATTCTCTTTTTTTTTCTTTTTTAAAGATTTTATTTATTTATTTGACAGAGAGAGAGATCACAAGTAGGCGGAGAGGCAGGCGGAGAGAGAGGGGGAAGCAGGCTCCCTGCTGAGCAGAGAGCCCGATGTGGGGCTCGATCCCAGGACCCCGAGATCATGACCCGAGCCAAAGGCAGCGGCTTAATCCACTGAGCCACCCAGGTGCCCCTTCAGACATTCTCTTAAAAATAGACATAAAAAAATATGGTTAGGGGAATGAAGCCCTTACACATATTTATGTCTAGTAGGATAAAACAATAAAATCACCTCACCAAGTAAAGAGATTAGTAATACCATTCTATACTTCTTGAATTAATAATGATGATATTAAATAATCAATTTCCATTTGTCCTTTTTTATTGCTTAAACTTTTTAGACTCTCCCTTGCAGTTTTGAGGAGATGCTGATAAATTTGTTTTGCTTTGGCATAGAAGGCATACAGACAAAGAAGCATTCTTTTTGGGACCTGGCACTGCATCCAAACATTCAGTGCCTTTCTGATTTTATGCCTCAGAGTTGCTGACTCCCACTTCCTGGTCCCACGGGGGTCTAAGAGTCACAGGACAATTTGGCAGCTCGAGATGGAAGAAGCCTTAGGTATAAACTTCATGTCATTTCCTCCCTACAGCTGAATGGACATTTGTCAAATTCCACTACCCAGTATCTAGGGTTACTGCCTTAGCTCTTAGCCCCTGAAAACTCTACTTTAATCCATATCCAGTAAGACCACGCTGAGCTGGTTCTGTCAGTTCCTGTTACTCAAGCCCAACAACTCAGCTACCTCCCCCATGAGGCCCAGGGGATGGGTTTGCTTTCTTTTCCCCAGTCTTGCCCTATCCCAAGATCTCAGTGTTAGACAGGCCAAGACATCTCAGTGGCCTCCTCACCCACCACTCCTGACAGTGGGGCCCCAAGAGCTTCTCTCCATCTAATGTTGCTGTGGTTAGACCAGAGTGAACACCAATCCCCTTGACCACAGTTCATCCAATGGAGGATAAGAATGGATAGCAAAGTCAAAATATTGGTAATGTGTTTGGCCTTCGTGTGAGTCCCTTAAAAATTTCTCCTTGTTTATTCTGATGGATAATGCTGTGAAAAGGTACTATTAATTTCATTTTGTATCTAGTAAGACCCGGCCTTTCTTCTGGAATAAGAGGGGGATACAGGGAAAAATGCTATAAAGAACAAAAAAATTGTATAATCATACTAACAGCTACTGTTCAGCAACCATATGTCGAGCATTGTGCTGAGTGCCTTCCATGCATTATCTCACTGCATTCTCATAATAGCTCTGTGACGAATGTGCTATTTTCCCCCCATTCAAAAGATGAGAAAAGCAAAGCTTAGAAACTTGTCCAAGAGCCCAGTTTGTAAGTAAGTGGGCAAGCCAGATTCAGACCTGGGCCTATACAACACTAAAATCTTTACTTTAACCCTTATACTCTATGGCTTCCCATGAAGTGATGTGTGTGAAAAGCCCTTTATAACCTAAAGAGTGCACAGAAAAGTAAGAGACATGGGGCGCCTAGGTGGCTCAGTGGGTTAAAGCCTCTGCCTTTGGCTCAGGTCATGATCCTGGGGTCCTGGGGCTCCCTGCTCAGCAGGGAGCCTGCTTCCCCCTTTCTCTCTCTGTCTGCCTCTCTGCCTACTTGTGATCTCTGTCAAATAAATAAATAAAATCTTAAAAAAAAAAAAAAAAGGAAAAAAAAGAATTAAAAAGTAAGAGACATAATCCTTTACAGTTTGTAATAAAATTATTTGTATATAATTTGAGTGATGTTTGTCTTCCCCAGACACCACCAGACTGGTAAGTTCCGTAACTATTTTGCTTAGCATTGTGTCCCAGTATCTCACACAGAGTTAATTGCCAAAATATTTGTTGAATGACTGAATGGATGTATGTATGACTTTTTCTTTTGCCTATGCCATAATATTCTCAGCCTTACAAATAGACTGGTTCATATAGTAATCCATCTGACAAATGTTAAAGGAATTTAGCAAGTATGTAGAAACAGTTTAATCTTGAACTTTATGGTAAGAAAGGTTAGGACAGAACTCAGAACTTCTTATGAGTAATTATTTTTCTGGGTGAACAGTATATCAAACCTGGCACGGTGTAAGATGTCCCACAATAAGGAGCCTATCTTGTTAAGATAATAGTGTCACATGGTTAATAAAGTCCTACTTTAATGTTTTAGACTTTTCTTCTTAGCAACATAACATCTAAACATCATAGAAGGCTCAAGCCAAAATGACTCCCGGTGGTCATTTTGTCTGACCTCCTCATAATACAGGGAGGGAAACTGAAGCCTAGAGAAGAAAATGACTTGCTTACAGACACAAAGTTGTCAGTTGCAGAGCTGAGATTAGAACCCAGTTCTTCTGCACCCTGGCGCTGGGCTCATTGTTTCTTCATTCAACAAATACTTCTTGAATATTCACTTTGTGCAAGGCACTAGGCACACAGACATGAATCTGACAAGTTCCCTTTAGAGACTTGTGAGTTTCAGAAAGCTCAGAATCTGGTGGAAGAGACAGACAAGGAGACAGTTACAATACAGTGTGGTAAGGACAATGATAGAAGGAAGCACAGGGAC
>PISX010020990.1:0-34598 GCA_004024625.1 Mellivora capensis | reverse complement strand
GCAGATGACATGATACTTCATATGGAAAACCCAAAAGACTCTACCCCCAAACTACTAGAATTTATATAGCAATTCAGTAACATGGCAGGATACAAAGTCAATGTACAGAAATCAGTGGCTTTCTTATACACTAACAATGAAAATACAGAAAGGGAAATTAGAGAATCAATTCCATTTACTATAGCACCAAGAACCATAAGATACCTGGGAATTGGGAATAAATCTAACCAAAGAGGTAAAGGATCTGTACTCGAGGAACTACAGAACACTCATGAAAGAAATTGAAGAAGACACAAAAAGATGGAAGACCATCCCATGCTCTTGGATTGGAAGAATAAACATTGTTAAAATGTCTATACTGCCTAGATCAATCTATACTTTTAATGCCATTCTGATCAAAATTCCACCGGTATTTTTCAAAGAGATGGAGCAAATAATCCTAAAATTTGTATGGAATCAGAAGAGACCCCGAATTGCTAAGGAAATGTTGAAAAACAAAAATAAAACTGGCAGCATCATGTTACCTGATTCCAAGCTTTACTACAAAGCTGTGATCACCAAGACAGCATGGTACTGGCACAAAAACAGACACATAGGCCAGTGGAACAGAGTAGAGAGCCCAGATATGGACCCTCAACTCTATGGTCAAATAATCTTCAACAAAGCAGGAAAAAATATACAGTGGAAAAAAGACAGTCTCTTCAATAAATGGTTCTGGGAAAATTGGACAGCTATATGTAGAAGAATGAAACTCGACCATTCTCTTACACCGTACACAAAGATAAACTCAAAATGCATATATAAAATGAAAAACAAAACAAAAAAACCCACAGTAATTTCAAAGTGGAAAATGGAATACATTTACTTTTTGGGAAGTGAAGGAATAATAACAGGTTTGAATCATCATCTGTGTAGGTGTTATGGAAACTTTCCCACCTGTCCCTGCCAATGAACATGGAATCTGACATGAGTGCCCTATTCTACTCCCAGACCTCTCTTGAAAACATACCTTCAAAGAGCTGGCTCAGGTCAATGGAAAAAGACACATGGGTACGTGAGTATTGCAGGTAACTTATTAATAACACCTTAGGAAGAGAATGTTAAAAAAATGGAATAAAGAGGAGATGGTATTGACATTCTGAATCAAATAAATCAGTTCTTGGCTGGGGACATTGGACATACTTTCCAGTATGGCTCAACCCAAGATGTATTACCAAATCCACAGACATGAAAGGTCACTGTGGTCACCTGCTAGGACAAACATAGATTCTCTGCACATACAGTTCTTATTAGTCAGGGTTTAAGGGCAGGGCACCAGTCATTTTTCCTTGACAATAATAGTTTTATTGATTCTTGACAATTCAGTAACTCTATGGAGGATGCTGTAGCTGCTAGATGGAGAAACCCTGGAGGGAATTAAAGGAAGAGGCCCAATATCTGAATGAAATGTGTAGCCTGTTCTTTTAGAAATTCTTTACTAGTGGAGTTTCCACAGAGTGCATTGCATGGAAATCATGTGAATGCTATGTTGAAGGGTAATTTACCCTATGTTGAAGGGTAATGAAAGAAATATGTTTTCCTAAGTTGGGACTCATCCAGTTTGGTGCCCTCTTCTCTCAACTTGTTTGTGCCTTAGAATGGACAAGTGCCTTCCAATAAAAGACTGCTCCAGCAGGTAGAAATTTTCAGGGTGTCTCTCAACAGGCCACACTCATTCTCATCTACAGCAAACCTTTTTGAGTTATTTATTGCCTTTCCAATTTGAGCTCTCCTTTAAGAGAACTGGGATTTGAATCGAAGCCTGTCTGACTTTGGCAGACTAAATAAATAAAATCTACAAGTCAGGAAGACTTGAGTTAGAGACCCTGTCCTGTCACTAGCTAGTTGTATCAGTCTGATTAAATTATTAACTCTTCAGAAACTTATTTTTTCTTTAAATTTATTTGTGATAATAGCATGAAAGCTTGCAGCCGACATACAATGAGATCAGAAACAGAGTACTTGCCACAGTGCCTGGCATATAATAGACAATAATAAGTAGTTAATACTGCTGCTTACAGAGGGCCATGTAAATATACTTATTCTTACAGGTATGTTTGTTTGTTTGTTTTGCCTCCCTGACTTTACCATATAATGAAATCTTTAAACTCAAAGAGCAATATTTTCTGTTTTATAAAATCTTAATATCAAGTGGTTAGTGTTTATAAAACAATGTAAAAAGGCATTATAAAGATAGGAAAAAAGAGAAAAGAACAAAGAGTAAGATGTTAAGAAAAGTGTATTTTAAAAAAATTTGTTAGAGAGAGAGTGAGCACAAGCAGGAGAATTGGCAGGCAGAGGGAGAAGCAGGTTCCCCATAGAGTAAAGGAGCCAGTTGTGGGACTGGATCCCAGCACCCTGGGACCATGACCTGAGCTGGAGAAAGTTGCTTAACTGACTGAGACACCTGGGGATCCTGAAAAGTGTGTCATTTTATCTCCAAACTTTAGATTGTGTGAAACTTAAGATTTTGGGAAAAAAATTAAATAGTGAAACTAAAGTTTTGAGAGATGTCCAATATTATACTTATGGTTTTAAGTTTTAAGTTTTAAGTTTTAAGTTTTAAGATCTGTACAACACAAATTCCTTTGGAAGGCAAGGTTGTTGTTGATGGCTTATATTCTTTGCTTAGATTGTTATTAGTCTGAAATGTCATAGGAGACATTTAATAACATATCCTATGAGAGAAGCCCTGACACTGGGAATTCTGCTGTCAAATTCAGATGTGTTTCTGGGAAAGTTGGGTTAGCTTTACTTTTTTATTTGGTGGGAATTTTTAGCTGACAATGTTTTGTCAGTGTTATTCACTGTTTATTGTAGTCATACTGACTTATATTTGGTTATTAATTCTGTCACATAGCAGTAATGAGACTTTGATTAAGTCACTTAAACTCCCTTATCCTCAGTTGCTTTTTTTCCCAGTTATAAATTGAAAATAACAATACTTACTTAGCTCTTTTGCTATGAAGATTGAGTGAAATTAAAGAGGATATGAAGGGGAGAAAGTAAAAAAGTACTTGGATCATGAAATATTAAATAGGTGAAGGTTAGTTCTTGCACCCCTAGAATATAATGAAAATATAGAGTACCACATGACCTGGCTATTGTTTGCATATTAATAAAAATGTGAATTCTTATTAATGTACACAGTTTATTAGGTACTGTTTTAGAAATTGTGAATCTTAAACAATTTTTCATATGTAAAAGTTGAGTAGGAATATTAATTTTTTGAAAATTTTTAGGACAGTTGTGTAGAGTTAGAGGAGGCTGTGTGTCCTAATAATAGTTAAGGAGTCAGGAGACTGTTCAGGAGATTAAGCAGGAGACTGTTTTCTGCTTTTCTGAGCTATTTCATTTTTGTGCTTAAATTGGGTTAAACTAAAAAAAAATCTGATTCACTACAGATGACTGCCAAATATGATGCATTTTTTTGATCTCTAGTCGCTGCATTATTTTAAATCAGTCTTTAATTCTTCTGGAATTCAAATATTATAAATTCAGGATAAATATATTTTAAACCTTGGAAACAATTTTATGCACATGTTTTTTTCTTTCATATGTGCAGTTGGGACTTTACAGTCCTTATTTCCAACACTTGTTTTCGACATATCTGTGGTTTTGTATTGCACTCTAGCAGATCTGTGGACCGAGAAGAATTAGGAAGAGTGACTATGGTAGAAGAACCAAACTGAGAACATTTAGCTCAGGGAATTTGTGAAATGTTCTTTATCTGAATATGTGACTTGGGTTGGCATATAACAAGCATTGTCAGGAGTCGATGTTGATGCCTGATTTTTGGCCCCATGCTCTGTTAAGCAGGATGAAGTAAAAGAAGTAAAAGTAGAATAAAATTTCTATTTGTTTAGGGACAGGGCAGTACTGTGTAGTGTGTGTGTGTGTGTGTGTGTATTTCAAAGGCCTCTGGGCAGGCCTATAATATTGGTGGGTGGAGCTGAGTGTTAAGTTTGGAAGTGCTACTTGGTATCTCTTCAAACACTGAAAGAATGGGAGCTGGAAGATTCTAGTTTTGTTGTTGTTGTTAGTGTTGTTGTTGTTTTAACCATTAGCAATCATTCTCCATGCAGCAAAAATTTTTCTGAAAAAAGAATTTGATGTTTTAATATCCTATAGGTCTCCTATTTTGTGCAGTGTGATGAAAGTTTTGTTCAGTTTTATTTACCACTTGATTTTTAATAATACAAAAAGATTTGAATCAAGTTGATCTAAGATGAAATCAAGATAAATTTATTGAAGGTCTCTCAGAGGGATGGGTAATTTTTGAGATCAGGTAGAGTAGTTGTCTTATTTTGCAGCTGAGAGAACCAAAAATAAAAAGGGCTAAGAGAATCGCTCTAAAATACTGAGTTGGCCTATGACAAAAATTCATTTTTAATAAAGAAAAAATACACTATGACAATTCAATACATTATTGTGGGAAATAATGACTATCTAGACGTATTGGGTCTATGCTACCTTAAAAATATATATACTTCTAACTACTTTCTGTTTTCTTTACTTCTTTTATAGCTTTCATCATTGTCATTGGAGTCCTACTTCAGGTAAGCACCACAAACTGCCTCGAACACAGAGGAGAAACTGTATACAAGAGGTAGGAGATTTAAGACAAGAATGAAGTGAAGTGAGGAAGTATGAGATGTGGGGGTCACTGATAAAGCATTTAATTTCTGATGACATTTTATTGCTAATTAAGCTTATGTGCTGATAATCCTTTTTATTTGCAAAGAAGTTAGGGCACATTCTTACATATCTAAAGACAACTTTAATTTAGTAATTCATGCAAATATTTTAAATATCCTTTAAATCTCTTTGATGCCATTTTCAGCAGCACACTTTGAAATTTAAAACTGAATCTTTTTCTATTCTATCTGCAGATGATAATATTCTGTTGTAGAGAGAGGTATCTTTTTTCTTTATGATCAATAATTATAATTATCAGGCAAAACATCAAGAAAGCAGTTTAAACAAAAAGAAATGTTTTGCTTAAATAGTCATCTTCCCTGTATAATGGCACTGTGCTGAAATAGAAGAAAAAGCTGATAAAGAATGCTGATATGTTCAATAAGATTATCATGGGTGGTTATTGCTGAATTATAGGCTAAGAGTGTTATTTTTCACTTTCACCTCAAGTCTGAAATTCCTGCTCCAGGAAACCAGAAGACTACAAATAGCACTACTGAATTTCTGCCTCTCCTCTCATTCATTGCCTGAGCTCTCACTCCAGAGCCTAACATACACCTCAACTAGTAGACTTTTAACACTGAGCAGGAAACTGTAACTTTGTTCTGAAAGCAGGTATAGAACTATCCAGTGGCTCCACTTTAAGAAGTGTGGTGGTCAGAGAAGAATTATTACTTCTTTTACTTTGTGGGCCTGGTGAGAACTCAGGAGGTGAACCTGAAAAATGAGTGCCAGATGGCTATAGAAAAGATGTACCTGGGGTCCACAGCTGTCTAGGAACTCTAGAAGGAATGCCTTTGAAGTTGATCATCTACAAGATGGACTCTGTATAGCACAGGTTTCTACCCTCATGCGTGCAGAAAAACTTGTTCTTCCATAGTGGTCACCAGACTAATCTCTGTATTGAAAATAAGCTGACTCAGTCGAGGCAGAACGGGACTCAGAAAAGTGCTTGTGTTCACTCAGTTATGTCTGGGTATAGTCTTCATCCATTAGAGAAGTGAAGAATCCTGGAGGGCAAGAAAAACCTACTGAGACTGAGGGCCAGTTCTCCATCTGTGCAAGCCAAGGAAAACTTGGCAGGGCCCCAAATATGAAGGATTAACACTGGCCCTGAAGGACAGGGCTCTTGGGGCTGAAAATGGTATAAATTTTAGCCAAAAGGCAAATTGGTTGGGTGAAATAGTTCAATATGAAAATTTGATTGAACAAATACATGTGGGTGTGTGTATATATATATATGTATGTGTACATATATATATATATATATTTTAAGATAAGCTACTGTCACTATATTGTGGGGTATTAGTAATGTAGGGAGAGACAGAGTAATTAAGAGCACAGGCTCTGGTATCAGACTAACTGATGACATATCAGCTCCATGGTGGCTGAGCTCCATCTCAATATGGCCTTGACTCTATGGGTTTGAATCCTAGCTCTGTAACATTACTAGACTTGTAACTTGGGTCAGTTATTGAATTTCACATCTGTATGTGCAGAATACATCATGGAAAGCACTTATATTGTGCCTATACATAGTAAGCGCTCTTAAATCATAATATACCTATTTTGGTACATTTTGAGCCAGAAATTACTCTAAGTGTATTACATATATTATCAATAAATGTAAACTATTGCCATCACAGTTATTTTTTGGGTGCTCAGTGATCATATTTTGAAACATTTATTATCTTTAAGCACTACTCTATTTTCCTACCTTTTTTTTCTTTTTATTTCTAATTCATTTTCAGCCCATGATTTCTGCTGTAGATTATTTATAATAGTAAAGGAATTGGAATAACTTCAGTATCCAGACATTATATATTAGTGTTTGGGTTTAATATTTCAGAGATGGTCTACTTTGGGTAAGAGAAATTGAGGATTGCTATATACCAAGCACTGTGAGATAAGTACATTTATCATCCCATTTAGAAAATGAGGTAACTGAAGTCTTTAGAGAGCCTAAAATAGTGAATAGCTCATTACATAGCTATAACTCCTGATGGAGCTAGCATTGTATCCAAATAGACTGGTTCCAGAGAAAATGTTTGTGTATGGTCATGGGACATATAAAGCTGAAAGAAAAAAGTGCAAGTCATTCAAGATGAAAGGATCAGTGAAGTGTGAAGACAGGGTATGATGAGGTGTTCACATGGATGTTGATGTCACCCTGGACTGATGGTGGATCTAGGGAAAGAGGAAAACAGAAGAGAAGAGGTAAAACTTTTGATACCTTGATACCTATATGGGATGAACCAAGATGTTGGTGCGTGATTATAACAATGGTAACTAGAGAGTGATACACTACTACCACTATCAAAATAGCAACAAACTATTATTTATGGAATACTTATTATGTGCCTGGCTTTGTATGGACCTTAAGAGCATTATCTCCGGGAATCTGTGCAACAATTCTTTGAGGAAGATACTAATATTATTCCCATTTTTTCCGGATAAATTAACTCAGTTTTACAAAAATTGAGTGAATTGCCTAAGTCTCCTGTTTCAAGTCATCTAGGATATCTCTGTGAAATAATTTTTAAAGAAGCTACCCATTTAGCCATCCATCCATCTCTCCCTTTGCTAAGTATTAAGCTCTAGCAATATTTGCTAGGTATTAAGCTCTAGGGATGGAAAAGTATTTTAAATCTTGGTCCCTGTCCTTGAGTCTGATGGGAAAGATATGGGGACAATTAGTAAAAGCTATAGTAGAGATGTGATTTAACTATTTTTAAAATGAGGGTGTTGTGTTGTACAATCTTTAATATTTCTTCCAATTCCACCTCTGTGATTATGGAAACACCAAGAAATAATCAGTGAAAAACAAAAGTATGCAGCTTGGTAATATAAAACTTGAACCTACTTAACTGTTGTTAGCATAAGACTATCCGTTTTCTCAGCACTGTACTGTCTGGCAAATTTGGCAGCCAAGGAACTCAGCATGAGGCAGCTGGGCATGATTTTGGATGGGAGACTCAAATTCAATGTTGTTGAAGTGTTTACAGTTTGCATGTGCATTGCAGGTGTGTGACATCACTTCCTATGACTGATGCAAATGCTGGGAGCAGTGGCAGGAGACTGATAGCCTGCCTTTAACCCTTTCCAAACAAGCCATCTTGTGGGCAGATGTTGACCACACCTTCTTGTGCATCTTTCTAGAAGAGCCTGGAGATGAGCCAGTTTTCTCTAATTCGGGCCTTGGTATTCGAATGCATAACCACTGAATGTCTTCAGGAAATGGGAACAGGAAACCAAGTGCTCTCATTTAAGTCCTCAGGTGATGAAAATGAAGGGAAAATCAGCATTATTGTCTTGCTTTAGGCTATAATTAGAACTAATTGTTGATATTGTAAGATGATTTGAAATTTTTGAGGGAGCAGTAGTGGAAATAGTCATCCTGTGAAGGAGGAAGTCCTGTTAAAGAAACAGTCTCCCAAACTACTAGTGTAAACAAGATCACAGAAAGAAATATTAAAGCTATGTAAAGGAAAAACATGTTTTCATTTTTTCCTTGCAAATAATCCCCTAGTTTATCCAGTGCACGCTTTCTGTTGCCCTAAGGGAAACAAAGAGAATAAGAAGTTATGGTGATGTAAAGTTACCTCTATGCAGTTATTAAACAGATTATGCTTTTGGTTTGTGCATGTTCTGCAGCGTTAAATCAGGCATTGAATACTATGCCGAGGCAATTTAGAATTGTGAAAGAAAGGTTGCTAGGAGCTGGCTAAGGATTTTTCATATTGCCTGTATTATATACTTTCCCATAATATATGTGTACATGTACATACAAGTGTAAGCTAAAATGTAAATGTAAATTTTATATGAATAAAAGTAATCATAATTTATTTTCAAGGAGCCTGTATTTTAGATTTTCCAGTAATTTGTCACTTTCCCTCTCTTTAGTTCATACTGTAGAAGATATATTAGGCTGTTACTTTTTATCCTAGACATTTATAATGTTTCAGGGAGTGTTATGGCTGTTACTTTTACACACAACTTTAAGGTGGGTGGGTAAGAGGGTCACTACTTGCAGGTTATTGCTGGGGAAGGCTGAGCCAGGTTCTGAGGTCTCAGCTTATTATTAATCATTACTTCTGGAATCATAAGAACTACTTTGAACAATTGGAGGAAAATGATGTTTGAAAATAGACCCTATTGAAGAAAATGAATAGCCGTATTGCATCTTGATTCTTCTTCTTTCCATACCAGAATTGATACTCTTTGTAGGTGTCTGTTTGGATCACATTATCTATGAACGGCCTTTGACGAAATTGCTAGCTCTCTTGCAGCTGCAAGTGCTGATTATTTTGCTTGGATTTGTAGCTCTGTGATGTTTTCTGGCATGCATGATTTTGTAAAAGATTTAGACATAACCTGCAATTTTTTTTTCAATTCTGACAGTTCTGATTGAATAGGTCTGATTAACATCAATTCAGAAGTTTGAAGCCAAACCTTCACAACCCTGCTTTTGAAAGGTGTTGAGATTTGTGGGAGGGGAGATAACTTTTAAGGAAACTAAGCTTTCTTATGTTTCAGATTTGAAGATGAAGTGAGATTGTATCTGTTAATTTGCAGAGCTTTATATACTATAGAGACAGGATAGAAGAAAGTAGGATATAAAAATTTTTAAAGCAATTTCATTTCACAGTGTTAATGTAATCTAACAGCAGTGTTAGAAAATTTAGATGACAAATTCATTTTTCTAGGTCAACTCACTCATTTCTCCTGTTCATATGATATAGGCCATAGGAGCTAGTCTTGGAAAAATGCAAGAGAAAACCTTAGAAGAAATCTCTCTTTTAATATCTCAGGAAGATATCCACTTCTAACATGTTTTTCTGTGTTTGTGTTTATGAGCTGAGTGTGTGACACTAATGTGGGATCTCCTTCCATCATGGCTGTGATATGGCATGTCTGAATACAAAGCTGAATTTAGAATGACACGTGAGTCTACCTTGGAGAACTCAGAAGCCAACTGGAGATTCTGCTGCAGCCAAACTCAGGCACATAATCAAATACAGGTACCTTTTTAAATCAGAAAATTGAAACGACATGTACTTGCTCTGCTGAGGCATTTCGGCCCCCTCCTACTGGTGGTGGTGATTCATAATCATGCATCAGGGAGGGACAGATATACTGGCTGTTACTGGCTGTATTGCACATCTTGTCATTGTCTTTTAAATATTTTGGAAATAACTTTTCCTTAAAGTGATAAAATTAAAAATATCCCAAATGTACAATTTATTAATCACTTTTTATAACTTTTTATTGTGAGATTCACATGCAGTTATGAAAAATAACATAGAGAGATCCATATATCCTTCACCCAGTTACCCCCACTGGTAACATCTGGTTTAACTATAATATAATACCATAACCAGGAAATTGACAATGATCTAATCTACCAGCCTTATTTAGATTCTTCAGTCTTAAGTGGATTTATTTGTATGTATGTGTATTTAGTTTTATGCAATTTTATTATATGTGCAGATTCATACTCAGGCTACAGAATGGTTCTATCATAAGTATCCCTAGTACTAGCTATTAATTTTTAATGGGAGATGTACTCAAACGATTTATTCACCAATTTGAGTAACGTCTTTGAGGCTATATCATATCTAACATAGTTTTGAAAGACACTAAGTGACTAAGGAGACAGAAGAAGTTAACCACATTAATTCCAAGGAATAAACTGAAATTGTGGGAGCTGGTCTCCCTGTGGAGTAGTCTGGGAATACAAATAATGAATTACCATGCTGCTTTAGAATAAAGGAGAAATCGCTGAGCAGCAGTAGAGAAAGGTCTTAATTGTATCTGGAACAAAAAATAAGGCAGGGCTTTAAGAACACAGGTTAGTAGGTCTTTTACACAGTTTTAACAAAAGGAAGTTAAAAATTACAGGCTCAGATTCTTTTGTGTAAAAAAGGAGAAAAAGCAAAGTCAGCAAGAATTTTAAAAAAATCCATTACTTGTCTGCACTCTGTGAAAAGAGCTTTCTCCCCCTGGGAAAACAATAAAAAATTATTTGCCCCTGTATCAAATTCAGGACCACTTACCAAAATGGCTAGCTTGGCAGAGGCTGCTGCTTCGCTTAGAGCTCAATTGTGCGATTCACTTGTAGCTCAGCATGAACTTTCCTCATAGACAATAGACATTTGTGTTCACACATTTGAAAATGAACTTACACAAACAAATGCAATTTATACAGTTTCTTAAAACCATAAAACATTAACACTTTTAAACTAATGGGCTTTGGGCTACACTCAAAATAAAACTTTGTGTTCTTTGCTGCTACCCTTTATACTTAGGGTAATGAAGACCATCTATAAAGTGAAATTGTTAATAGCAGAAAGTTGTGAGAATTCAATCATAAAAGCTCCATTCTGAATAATTTTTTTACCTTCTTTTGTCCCTTTAGAATTAAAGATAATCCTTTTGTCTGGAATTGAATGGTGGTTTAGTTATAATTAAAATCTGTTCTTTCCTACCAATAGGTGGAAAAGACTGTCTGAAATACTACTAATTAAACTACTTTTAAAATTACTACCTCATTGATCAACTGTACTGAGGTTTATCTATCAAGACCTGTTTATCAAGAATTTATTGCTAGATCTAAATCGTAAAGGTCTAGGGAAATGGACGAGCTTGAAATACAGAATGTAGGATGTTATTTCCTTAGAAAATGAGAGGAGAACAAAAGCACAAGAATCTGAGTTTCAAAGCCTTGAAAGTTTCGCTTCTGTTGTGTTAGCTCTACCTCATTTCTTAAGCTTGCCTTACTCCCCACCCCTCACTCACTCAAGTCCTTACAGCCTCTACCTGCAGTCTCACTCATTCCCACTGCCCTTAAGCAGGAAGTTTATCAAGGTTAATAGTTGCTTCTAAGAATCTGGAGGGGAATTGAGTTTTTATATCATTACAGACATAAAGTCTGCAGCAGGTTTGTGGATTTTGAGCTCTTAAGACTCTCCTCAGGCTAGAACTTGGTTCCCTGGGGTAAACCCTGGGTTATGCTACTCCTTAGCTATAATTCAGCTTCCCTTTAAATCACATTGGCCTAGTTAAAGGAACTGGTCTTCCTTTTTGTCTCCACTTCTGAGAATATTGTTTAGACTTTCAGTTCAGAGGTTTAAGGAACCCCATGTCCTTATTTTGCCCCTTTTGGTTCCCTCTCATTTGGGATTGGAGTCTTGTTCTGTGTATCATCAACGGGGGGTGCTTTAGCAATTTCTCCCTTAAATCAAGTATCTATAGTAATATCACTTTCTAGTTCTTTTCATTTTAAAATATTTTGGTGTAAAGAACCTCCCCTTTTTTAAAATTAAGTTTTTAATTTTAATTCCAATATATTTAACATAAAGTGTTTTGTTAGTTTCAGGTGTATAGCTTTTTTTTTTTTTTTTGAGGAAAGTCCAGATTCTCTCCTAGGAATAATAATACACACACACACACACGTGTGTGTGTGTGTGTGTGTGTGTGCAATAGAAAAGTGCATATATCTATATATAGTTTTTACTAAACATATATAGTTTCTACTAAAAACATATGTAGTTTTTATTAAAATTTCAAAACATAAATAGCTCTTTGAATTCCATGTATGGATCTCACAGAAGTCTGTGAAACTCAAGTCATTAATTCCTCCATTTATTCCATTAATCTTCAGATGAAAAATTCATGTCCTTAAGAGGTCATAATTGAGTCTTTCTTGGTGGCTTGCCTAGATTTATGGTGTTAACAGTAAACCTTTACCCAGAATGCTAGATGATAGGTCAGTTCACTATTAAAAGAAGCAGAAGTCTGTAAACTTCACTTTTAGTACTAATAATCAATAATCACTTGGTTATTATTAATAATCACTTACTTGATCTTTCTTCTTGCATCTTTGGTTTTAGATTTTGACTTTTTCCTATATCTATTCTGTTTGCATTGCTGGACTGATACTTATGTGACCTCTTTGCTCTGGTCTCTCCAGTCATTCCTGTTTGTAGCAAAACTTTTCTCCTTACCAAAATTACTGTGGGCTAACAGTTTGACCTCAAATAGAGACAATAGCTTATCAAAAAAATATATAAAACCAGATATTAATTATTAAAAACTATACATTGGTGGATAATATGACTACTATTATGCATCTGTATTAGTCAGTGTGGGCTATCAAAACAAAATACCACAGATTAGGTGGTTTATAGAACAGAAACTTAGTTTCTCACAGGTCTGGGGGCTGGAAGTCCAAGATCAGAGTGCCAGTGTGGTCAAATTCTGGTGAGGATTCTGGTTCTGATTTGCAGACAGGCTTGTATACCTGCCTCTTACTGTGTCCTCACATAGCCAAAAAAAGAGAGGCAGAAGTTCTCTGATGTCTCTTCTTATAAGGGCACTAATCCTATCATAAGAACCCCACCCTCATAACTCATCTAAATCAAATTATCTCCCAAAAGTCTCAACTCCAAATACTACCACATTGGGGGTTGGAGCTCCAACATATGAGTTTTAGGGGGACATAGTACCATCCATAGCAGCATCTCTGAGAGAGGAAAATAGCTAAAGGCATTTAGTGACCAACTGTTCAAGGAAGACTGGTCCTTTAGCTATGATTTGTGTACTAGAAGTGTAGGGAAGAAAAGGAGCAGGTAAAAAATCACAGATGGGATCAGATCAAGAAATAAAACAGGATTTCTTGGGGTAGAATTTTATTGAACACTCATATCTATTTGAAAAATAATCTTTATCAGAATCCAAAGTGGACAGATTGGGGACCCAACTAAGGAAAAGCTCTGTTCCTCTAGAGATGAAAAATGTATTTTGTTTTAGTAAGTTGCTCAGTTTGGATTTAGGATGAAATGTAGAACAATTCTAAGCATTGGCCTTGAGTGCTACTGAACTAACGAAGAGTGGTGAACACAAATGATACTTGATAAGGTTTGTTTAATATTTTAAACTTAGCATAATCTATCAAGGTGCAATTTGCTTATAATTTATCCTAGCATGATATACTTAGTGCCTTGGAATTACCTCCTGGGTAGCCTTATTTAATGAGTTTGCTTCGACTGTCCTTGTGTGAGTCTTAGACCTCACTGGGTAGCAGGAGAGTTCATGCTGCTGAAAAGTCTGACCCTGAGTTGAGCTATCGTGATGAATTTTTTGCTTATTATCACAACGTTGTTGACGGAAAATAATCTCAAAGGCAGTGACAGACTAGAAAGCACACTGGGATGATCCAAAGTAAGGCGTTCCATTGCTTCTCAGAAGAATGGTTTTAAAATATGATAACGATTTTAACACTTTTCTTTTATGGAGATATTTTCTGTAAGATTGGAAAGGCCCCAGCCTAAGAAATGCAAATCCAGGTTTTGGTTCTCTGACAGACTTTCTTCCAAATTTCCATCACTGGGGAGGGAGTGCTTCAGTGTATGAACCCTAGTGTCAGACAGTTCAGGAATGAATTTGGCTCTGCCATTTATAAGCTATTATGACCTTGAGCAAGTTACATGAACTTATTTAGTTAAGCTTCAGGTTCCTACCTTAGTGCTTGTGATGATTGGTGTAATGTAATGTAATTGGTGTAATGTAAAGAAAGAGGTGAGTATAAGACTTGGCACATTTAAGCTCTACAAATAATACCCATTATCACACTGATAATTAATTCATCAATGTAATTATTGACCATTAAGATTGGAAAGAGTTTAAAAATCACCATCAAGCCCAGTTTTATTCTACAAACTTCACTGCTGATTTGCTAACTTCCCCTTTCCTCTTACTAATGGTTAGTCATGACCCTTGACTCTACTTTCTCAGAAGGCCAGGGAACAAAAGTAGAAATGTACATTTTCCTCATCTTTTCTACAGTAAAGACTCCTATAAAATTAAGAAAGCACCTGAAGTGGAATTCAGTTGAGAAACAGCAGCATACATTCACCTTTTGGGGTGAACAATCAATTAATTTTGGTTAAGTATGTTTTAATTAGACCTGAACATTAAAGGGCTTATTTTGTGTACAATACTAAATTGATACAAGATGGAGTGAATTCCTTAGGTTTTATTTTATTCATCCTATTATCTAAATAGGGTTCAATTATTTGATTTGTTTCTTGAATTAGGAATTTTAAGCATAAATTGAGAAATATATCTGTATATTGATTGTATTAAGCACTTTATGTCTGATGGTATAGTATCCTACCGAGAAAGAATTAAAATCCAAGAACTTGAAGGAAAAGATCTCTTACCTGGCATCATGCAGAGAACTTATGTTTTTAATGACACACTTAGATAAAAGTTGTAAAGTAGGATTTTATTCTGAGAGGATGAAGTACCCATGGCAGCCACTTCTAATAGTGGGTATTATGACCAAATCTCTACAATAGCCGGACCACAAGAGAGGAAAAAATGTTTGCC
This sequence comes from Mellivora capensis, assembly GCA_004024625.1. Taxonomy (NCBI): domain Eukaryota; kingdom Metazoa; phylum Chordata; class Mammalia; order Carnivora; family Mustelidae; genus Mellivora; species Mellivora capensis. The sequence goes on along the minus strand of PISX010020990.1, from coordinate 19,469 downwards.
TATGAGTAAGGAAGGGTAGTTCTGTTTCATTCTATCCTTTTCCTATTACTTTTTCCCATATAGAGTGTGACCTCAGATCAAAATTCTACTTCTATTATACTGTATATGAGTTAAATGAGACTCAAAAGCTCCATTGTGCATTATTTTCTCCACATCTGTTAGCTACAGTTCCTGAACTTAACTTTAAAGCTTTCTCCTTTGCTATTAAAGTCCTATTCATTTGCAATTTTTTCATGACCCAATAAAACTGCTCTTTTGAAACCCAAATTTAAGTTACTTTTTGTTTGCCTGCAGCTGATTTTGCAGATAAGCTGAGTGGTCAGCTAAAGTGTTAACAGGTTATTCTAGACTCTGGATTCATAATAATTCAGCTAAAGTGTTAACAGGTTATTCTAGACTCTGGATTCATAATAATTGCCTAAAAACGCTAGATGGCACAGGAGAGATATAAATGGATCAAGGAGAATCCAGCCCTCCAACTTGATGTGTTTTTAAAGAATTCTTAGGGTTAAAAAGAGCAACATTTTAAGATAATCTTTTATGTTCTTTTCTATTAACTTTTCTATTGTTGTTTTGAGCTTTATCCTTGGATTTTCAGAACTGGGTGATGTAAGGTAAAATTCTCCTTTCTAGATTGAAAGCAAATGCTTAAAAAGTTACTGGTTGAGTAGTGCTTTTATTTCTTTTCTTTAATTTGTCATAGAAAACACACATATACATGCTATATGTATAATAATATATATGTTTGTTTATGTGTGTACTTATATATGTGTATGTTATCTTTATGATGAATTAAACATGTGCTGTTCCAGGAAATGTGGAGATAATGCACACCATGGTGTGTATAAACATGCATGTGACTCAACTTACTGTTTTAATTATGTGACTGACTAAATAGAGTCAAATTATGAGAAATGCTTTTCTAAGAGAAAACATGTAACCATAGAAATTAGTGTTATGTAATTTCTATTTTTTCTCAGCTTGTAGTGAATACATGTATCCCAGGAAATTCCATATGTATTGTGTTTATCAAACATGAGGTTAGTTTATTATTTCCTTTAATGGAAAAATGATAAGGTATAAACAGGAAAATATATTTAGTAAATACTGAATATTGGGATTCAAAGCTAGTACTGATTACACGAGTACCATTAGCCTTAGTTATAGAAATTCTATGGATTCATAGGGAACATTATGCATGTTAAAACCATGGGGTAACCAGTGATTCACCACTGAACAATTTCTCAAATTCAGTGGAGAAAAATTATAAAAATGAATCCTATAACAGGTCATGCTAAAAAGAATATTACTCAGCCATCAAAAAAAAGATATCTTAACCATTTGCAGTGATATGGATGGAACTAGAGGGTATTATGCTAAAAGAAGTAAGTCAATCAGAGAAAGACAACTGTCATGATTTCCCTCATATGTGGAATTTAAGAAACAAAACAGGTGATCATAAAGGAAGAGAGGGGAAAAATAAATAAGATGAAATCAGAGAGGGAGACAAACCATTAGAGACTTTAACTATAGGAAACAAACAGGGTTGCTAGAGGGTTGGTGGGTAAGATGGAGTAACTGGGTGATGGGCATTAAGGAGGGCACTTGATGTAATAAACACTGGGTGTTATATACAACTGATGAATCACTAAACTCTACCTCTGAAACTAAAAAAACAAAAATACTTGTGTAGAGAAAGCTGGCATGACTATCAAAGAATGAGTAGGATCTCAGTAAGAAATAGAACTGGAATATTTGAGTTTTTTAGAAAGTTCTATGCCAGTTACTGATAACTTAAAACCTATAGAATCTGTTTTTTAACATCTTGTTCCCTAAGCCTTTCTAAATAGTAGTTGAGTTCACTGGAGCCAAATGTTTCCTTATTTGTAATGTGGAGAAAGTAACACCTACCTTGAAAGGTTGTTTTGAGAATTAGTGGTAATGAATGTAAATGTATATCAATTTAAATAACCTTAGACTACACAGATTAAAAACTTTATTGCTGAGCTAGGTAATTGAGGAACAAACAAAACTAACTAGAAACACAGAACTACTGTATCATCTCTAATCATAATTTTAAAAGACGATGTGTCTATGTATTTCTCATAGTCATCTGTAAAAGAATGGACCTGCAACTACTTTTAAGTTTTCTATATTTTATTTTGGAAGATATGATTGTACACTATATCATAAATCACATGTGAGATACTTAACCATATTTAAAAAGTCATAGTTACTAGTATTTTGGTGGAGGTATCATACTGTACTGAAGAAAGTATGTATTTAGGGTTCCACATATTTGGGTTCAAATTTTGGTCACACCACTTACTAAGTAATCTGGAATACTTAATTCTCAAGGTCTTATTTTTCTCATTTGTAACATGGGATTAGTACCGTCTTACTGTACACGGTTGCTATGGGCCAAATAGTATTTCTCAACCTCAGTGCTATTAATATTTGGGGATGAATAATTCTTCATTGGGGGAATTGTTGTGGGGGTTGTCCTATATTCATTGTAGGATGTTCAGCAACATTCTTGGTATCTACCCACTGGATTCCAGTTGTACCTCTCCCATACTTGTGACAACCAAAGGTTTCTCTAGACATTGAACAACTTCCCTGGGAGGGCAGAGTTTCTCCCCAGTTGAGAACTATGTTATGTAATACACCTTGCATAAAACTGAGTGAACACTCAAGTAATGATAACTATTACTTCTTTTCAGCTGAGCACTCATAAACTTTGACATTAAAGACTTCATTAGAGATTGATAGAGTTATCCAAGTCATCTAATTTAGGGAGCTTTGATAATTATTTATTTTTAAAGATTTTATTTATTTATTTGACAGACAGAGATCACAAGTAGGCAGAGAGGCAGGCAGAGAGAGAGGAAGGGAAGCAGGCTCCCTGCTGAGTAGAGAGCCTGATGCAGGACTTGATCCCAGGACCCTGGGACCATGACCCGAGCCGAAGGCAGAGGCTCTAACCCACTACTGAGCCACCCAGGCACCCCTAGGGACCTTTGAGATAGGAACCCAATAAGGATATTTTCATGAAGTTACTGGTTTATACTTGTTTTTTAAGAAACATTTTAAGAAATGAGGAAATCTTAAAGCTTCGATAATTTATACTTGTGGGTTAACTCAATGAGGCAGTGTTTTCAATAATACTTTAAATCAATCAGTTACAAAATGTAGATGTATTAAATAATCAGTAGAGGGAAAATTATAGTAAATGTCACTTTTATGGAACCAAACATATTAAATAAAGAGACTGATCATATCTCTTTGTGGGCCCATTGTCAGGATGCTGAACAGCAAGGAACCAGAAGTCCTCTTTATCTCTCTGGGTGTATGGCAATCACTCAGGAGGCAACTATGTATGCACTCTAATTTCAAGCACTATGTTTAGCCCTGTGAGAAATGAGTGCCATTCCTTAAGGAGTTTAAGTGGAAAGATAGACAAACCAACAATTCAGTAAGAACTGAAACATGGACTGCATTTTTTAGAGGATCTCTGAATCTATTAGGAAAGTGAGGGAAAACCTCTTGGAGAAGGTGAAATCTGAGCTAAATGGTGAAATTGTAAACAAATTAAGCAGGGTGGGAGTAAGAAGAATGGAAACATGTATGTACAATAGCACATGAGTGGGGTATAGAGAATATGACATGTTTTACTTTATTCAAGGAAATCAGTGTCTTAGATGAAAGATGTAATTGAAGGGTCATATGGTTGGTTCATGAAATACTTCATACACATTCTAAGGAATTTGGAATTTATAGGAAAGCTATAGTATCCATTAAATTACTATAAGCTGAACTTTGACTTCATGTAATTTACATTTTAGGTCACTATGGTATTATATGTAGGAAGGATTGGAGGGGGAAGGCTACTGAAGAAACAGGGAAACTACTTAGAAGACATTGCAGTGATCCAGATAAGAAATGAGGAAATCTTAAAGCTTCGATAAGAATAGAAGAAGGCAGAGCTAAAACATGTTTAGCAGGTAAAATTGAGAGGAATTATTTATCAATTGTAAATGAAGAATCAGGAAAATATATTGTACTTAGAATGAAAGCTATGGTTCTGATTTGGGTGATTAGAGGAAGGTAATTTCAATTTCAGAAACAAGAAATAGAAGGGAAGATGCTGGGTTTGTGGTGGTGAAGGAGTATCGGGGGAAACGTGTTGGGTTCAGCCTTGTTCATAAGTATGAGTTGTCAGTAAGATATCTGAGTGGAGAGTCAAATCAATTGATAGGTGGCATAGGTTTAGAACTGAGGGAGGAAGTCAGGTTGGAGATAGAGATATAGGAATTTTTAGGGTATAGATAGTAACAGATAAGTTTATCAAAAGAATGCAGAGCAAGACTTGGACTGAAGACAAATCATGGGCAATATGAGTGCTTAGGGTAAATAGAGAAACTAGAACTCCCAAAGTAAAGTGAGAAGAATGGTGATAGAAGATGATAGGTATCTATAAAAGAGTAGAGTCAGAGAACTCAGAAAAAGGAAGAAGTTTTAAGAGTATAAGGGGAAGAATGCCCACTGAACTGATACCATTTGTGGTTGCAGGCAGTTTGAATGAGAGATCCTTAATAGCGTAGAGGGGTCTGGGGACAAACTATGGATAGCGTTTTTCACCAGTTTTAATTTTGAGTATGTTCAGTTTAGGTTGTTGATTTTCTAGCTTCAACATGCTCCATCACATCCTGCTGTCTTAGAGAAGGTCGAAAATGGGGTCAGAGACTACAGATCTCCATGAGATTAAATAATAAATATACTGGCATTAGGAGACAGAAGGAAGAGCAGACCATGCATTTTGATAATATCTAATACTAAGAATAGTTGTTTGTATGTTGATTGAAACAGGCACATGGATAATGCTTAAATACAAGTCAGGAATTTGAAGATCTTTGGAGTAGTGGAACTACCAAGCTGAAACAGGCTAGTAAACTCAAGATGTTAGTTTAGAAGAAGAAATTTCTAGAAATTAAAGAATAATATGTTTTATTGTCTGTAATTTAAAACACAAGCATAAGCAGTGTTGTATGTATGTGTTTGGGGTGAGATGTGGTTAAAATTTAAAAGAACCAAATAAGGAATATATAGGTTTTGGGAGGAGTATTGGCAAGCATTTGAGAAGCTCCAATCAAATTCCCATACTTTGGAGGTGTTTAAACCAAGCTTTAAGTTCTCTTCATCTCAGATCAACACCAGATGGTATGGTGATTAGTGTACTGGATGTAGCAATGTTGTTTCTTTGGTAAAATTAGTTATGTTCAAGATGTTTATCTGTGACTGGCTAGGTATATTGGACTGAGACTCCTTCATAGACAGGCTTTCAGACTATAGTGTTTCAGCATCTATTCGTTGAGCATGGGCCCTCGGTTTAGGATCCCAAACCCCATTTAAGTACACTCATCTGGAAAGTTTTTGTTTGCTTTTTTTGCCCAACTCCTACTGGGTTAGATGAATCCTGCCTCTAGGATATTGCCTTTTCTGCCTTGTATTATTCCTTTATGGAGGATACTGTTGAATACTTGAAACTGTAGAGAGCTAGTACTTCACTGAGCCTATAAAAGTAGTTGCATTAGTATTTTTGTGGCTTCCTGCGATTAAAACTTTGTGTGTGTGGCAGGATTTGGTAAGACTATTTGTTTATGGTGTTATTTTATTCAACATCAAGACTAGAAATGAGGAAATCTGTTAAAGTTACCAATATCTACCCAAAATAATACAGTAAGTGTGGATTACCAATTTAGGTCAGTTTGCAACCATCTGATACTCATTCCTCTGAATGGGACAATGTAAAATTGCTTATTCCTTCATACGTACCTGAGAAAATTTTTTACAGGTCAGTGACTGAGTTGTGATTTCACGTATAACAGGCCAAAATAATATTCACTTTGTGAGTAGTAATAGTTAATATTTTCTGAACACTGCTCTGAGAATTTACATGTATACATTTGCATTTAATCTCCACACCACTTGATGAAGTGGTTAAAACTATTATTGCCACTTTTTGGATGAGAACATTGAGGCACAGTGACATTAAGTAGGTTTTATGTTTAAGGTTACACAACTAGTAAGTAATAGGGCTGAGATTATGAGCTGAGGCAGTTTGATTCTAGAAACCATGCTCTTACATATATCCCTCTGTATTGCCCAAGTTAAATAAGATAGTTTATGTGAGAAATACTTATTAAAGTATCTGCCACTAGATAGACACTCATATATTGGTAAAAAATGAATTGGTCCTAGGATGATGCAAACTTCATATATATCTATGTATTTTTTTGCTTTAGTGGATCTGCATTTATGAATTAATACAAAATTCATGTAAAATATATAAGTCTGATATTAGGAAATCACAAAGGTAAACTTAAAGAGATACTTATGGAATAATGAATACTTCCTTAATATGCTTTAGTGTGCAACCTTATCATGTGTTACATCCTTGTTTTACTTTGGTTTTACTATTTTTCATAGATCCAGTAAAACTTTATTTTGAACACAGTAGTTCCACAGTTAAAAAATTCAAGTATTTTAATAAAACTTCTTCACTTGGCAATGATTTTTATTCCAAAAATTTTTCTAGGTCAATTAAGAAGACAAAAATCAACTTACCTTTTAGTTAGAAATTCCAAAAAACAATCCTGACTTTTCCACTAATTGTTGATCAGACCTTGAGAAGTATAATTGGAAACAAGGTTATTTTTTTTCTGTATACTACTTTCACACACTAATTTTTACTGACTGAAGTATTTTCTTGGCTAGATTTCATTGGAACTAGGCAAGAGATTAAAAGAGCTTGCTTTTCTTTTCTTTCTTTTTTTCCTCCCATCTTCTCTCTTTTTCTCTTTCTTTCTTTCTTCTTCTTTTTTTTCATGAAGAGAAAATACACTGTTTTTTTCCCTGGGTGCATACCAACTCTAGATAAGCCTTGTGAGATTAAGAACTCAACAAAGGAAGATAAAAACATTGCTTCTCAGTTGTAGAGTTTCCGCAAATGTGTTCAGTTCACCTATTAGCAGCTCAATAGCAGGGCCAGGGGAATATGGAGGAGAAATGAGATTTCATTCTGAGTTTTAGAGGGAGGAGGAGAGAATGTTTGTTCCATGTGTTCACTCTTTGGAAAGCAGAGGATGGTCTGTTTGTCATTAATATTAACATGAATTAGTGTTGCTTACTTCCCATCGGAGCCCTCATGATATAAAGATACAGTGGGCCAGACTTAGTCCCAAGAAAGGTGGGTAAATATTTCAGAAGAGCTATAGACCTAGCATTTGAAAAATGTAAACAGGGATGAAATAACAAAGTCTATAAGAAGAGGGAGACTTTTTTCACCTCTGCCAATGTACATTCAGTTGAGGTACACTTTATGTGGAAACGCAGTGAAAAAAATAATGAGTTGGATGGGTTTTCTGTATAATGGAATTGATTTGCTGTTTTTAAAAAAATCATTAAATGAATGTTATATCATAATTGCATCTCAGTTTATAAAGTAGGATTTTGAAAATGAGTTTTTTCCTCCTTGTGCATTAGTTGGTTATATTAATTCTATAATAAGGAGAACAGATTTTTAACGAAGCAGTCATTTAAAGACCCAAAATCAAAGTAGTTTAAAACTATAGAAATGAAAATAAACAGTAACTTTCACAATATATACTGTCATAATGATAGCTAACATTTATGATTATAGTTACTAAGGATTAGCCATTGTTTGTAATTTTGCAAAGCAGCCCTATTAATGTTCTCACTTTACATTTGAGGAAACTGAAGGTAACAGTGATTAATTTTCCCAAAATCTCATACTTAACGGGTGGATTTGGGACTTAACCAGACCACCTCCTTTTACATAGTGTTGTTTTCTGAACTGGACAAATTTTTGTGAACTTTTTCTATGTTTTACTGTAAGATGTAGAACAGATGACTCCAGAAGACTGAATGCTCTGCTCTTGTGTTTAAAGCTGGTCACTTAATTTCTATAGCATGTGTAATATATCAAGGAGAAACTTGACTTGTCGAATGTATTTACTAAATGTTGTTGGAGGATTATCATAAACTTAATCCTAGTCATGTCAGGTTGAGACCAATTGTATAGATTGTATAACTGCCTATTGAGCAATAGAACTCTCGTTAGACTTTGTGAAATAAGTTATGATTAGTGCCTTTTAAAAGTGATTTTTCTAAAAGACCAAGAGTTAAGGTGGAACAGTAGATAGAAAGAATGGATTATAAGTGTCCATAGGATATACTCTTGGGCTTTTTTGACTGTTAAGAGGCTCTGACCAGGGGGTTGCTTACTTCAAATAGAGTGAAAATTTCTCTTCAGATGGATATCAACCTCTTGAATTTGTCTGCAAATTAAAAAAGCAAGGATGTTTAAGAGTAGAAGATAATAAAGAACCTTGATAATGACTAATACTAGCTGATTTTCAAAGTTAATATTGTTGAGTGCTTACCCCGCATCAGAAGCTAGTTAGACATTTTCTGTTAACTTTTATAAATTCTTTTAACAACTTGGAAATAGGTACTATATTTAATCCTTCTTTTATAGAAGACAAATTGAAGCATAAAAAACTTTCCCACGGTCATACTTATTAAGAAGGAAGATCAGAGGTAGTTTCCACTTAGGGACAGCAGCATAATTTTCTGATCTTTCCTAAGGCTATATTAACTCTCCTGCCTTTTGTTATAATTTAGTCCAAAGGGTTTGGGGTGTCTAGACATTCCACAGAACATCTTACTATGTCTTATTGGTCTACTACACTGATGGTATCATTGCAGTTGAACCAAATGAGCAAGTAAAGGCAAGTGTATTGGAAGGCTTGGTAGGCAGAGGAAGGGGAGGAACCCTGTAAAGATTCAAGCACCCATAACATTAGTGAAGTTTTTTGGACTCTAACAGACTGGGGCATGTTGCAACATTCCTTCCAAAGTAAAGGACAGATCACCAGCAGCTTGTCTTTCCCTAAGAAAAACTACAGTGTTTCATAAACCCCTTGATCATTTTAGGCTCCTGTAGCAAGGAGGCAGTAAACAAGAATGGAGTCCTCACATAGGCAGTGGTAAGTGACCTCATTCTTCAGGAAGAGGTAAGGTTGCTGCTAGATAATGTGGGAAGGGAATAATATGTTTAGTATTAGGTGATCCATTTGGATATCTCTTTTTGCTCCCATGCCCCTCAGCCATAACTTGAGGAGAGCATGGTAACTAGAAATCCAGACCCACGTAGATGAAGGTCTGAGTCCTTCTACCATGCAGTCTACCTACTCCATGCTCTCAGTGTCTCAATGAAAATGACCAGGGGATTGTGGAGGAAAAATGTGATTTCATTCTAAATTTTAGAGGCAAGAGAACAAACTCTTTGTTCTGTGTGTTCATTTTTTGGAAAACAGGGGATTGTCTATAACTAGAATTAGCATAAATTAGAGCTACTAGCCATGGATGAGGGGAATCTAGAAAGGGAGATGGAAAGGGAGATGCTGATTAATAGTTACAACTTTGAGTGGTGTAACGGTGGGGGCTGTAGGTGATTCCACTAAAACATTTCTCTGGTAAGTTTTCTCAGAAAACAAAACCAGTCAGAACATGGTGGAGGGTCCTCTGGATGGCTCAGTTAGTTAAGTGTCTGCCTTCAGTTTCGGTCATAATTCCAGGGTCCTAGAATTGAGTCCCACATTAGGCTCCTTTCTCAGCGGGGAGCCTGCTTCTCCCTCTATCTACTGCTCCCAAGCTTATGCGCTCCCTCTCTCTCTTTCTCTCTGACAGATAAATAAATAATTTATTTTTTTTAAAGAACGTGGTGGAGGGGCACCTGGGTGGCTCAGTTGGTTAAGTGACTGCCTTTAGCTTAGGTCATGATCCCAGGGCCCTGGGATCGAGTCCCACATGGGGCTCCACCTGCTCTGTGGGGAGCCTGATTCTCCCTCTCCCTCTGCCTGCCACTCCCCTTGCTTGAGCTAGCGTGCTCTCTCTCTCTCTCTCATTCTGACAAATAAATAAATAAAATCTTAAAAAAATTAAAAAAGACCATGGTGGAAACTCCTTCCACCATGGGGTGAATTTACAATAAGAGAGAATCAATCTGAAGAATAAGGTGGTTGAGTGTAGTGGATTCTGTTGTTCTACCCGGATTTCCAAGCTGATGGTTCACAACTCTGTCATCCTTCACTGAAAATTTCACCCAGCCCCAGGGGACTACCTAGTCCAAGGCTATTGTACAGAAGATTTGGTTTGTTCCTACTTCATAATGTTTTAGCCTCAGCTAGGAAGACTTGAATTCTGGAGATGATTCCGTGGCTGGGGTCTGGGGAGATTTGGAGGCATCTACTCTCCTATGTCTGGAAGTTGATGCTGGTTGTTGGCTGAGATCTTAGATATACTATCAGCTAGAAAATCTACACTGTGGCCTTTTCATCTGATCTCTTGAATTCCTCTAATTTGAACTTCACAGCTGGGTAAATGGTTTCAAGGGTTACTATCCCAAGAGAATGATGAAGTGCTTGGCATTTTATGATCTAGTTTTAAATGTTGCATACCATCAATTCTGCTGTATTGTAGTGGTCAAGAAGGTCACAAAAGTCTTCTCTGCTTCAAGGGAGAAAGGATACAGACTCCAGCAATTGATGAGAGTTATGTTGATGTCACATATAAAAAGATCATGGAGGATGTGAGATACTGTAGCTATCTGAGAAATACAATCTGCCATTTTAGGGAAAAGACTAACTGCATCTCTTATCTGTGCATTCTGCCTTTTCCAGCATATCCATGGTATATTAATTTTCTTAAAACAGTATCTTAAACAAAGCAGTTTCTTGAAAAACAAAAACTGAACAGAACACGAAACTATCAGAGTCACTTTGCTGCTTATTGAGTGAGGTCCAAATTCTTTATGTTACCATTCAAAAGCCTCCAAAATTTGACATAATCCCTTTTGTTCCTTACTTCCTACTACTTTCAGGCATATACTGTAGCTTATGACTGACATATACATAATTTTACCATTGCCAGAATGTGTGCTGAGCTTTTCACTTCCATACCTTTGTACATGCTCTTTCCTAATCTGAGAATTCTACTAGAGAGGTACCATCAGTGTTTGCCCTAATAAAGTACTACTCATCTTTCAAGGCCTTTCCTTCATGCCCAAACCAGCAGCGATTACATCTTTCTTTTACAGGATGACTATAATATTGGTTAATACAAATTGTGTGTCATTATCACACTGTGCTAAACTGCATGTTGTTTTGGGAGGGGGCAGTGCTTTATTGTGATTTGGTTTGATAGTTAATGTTATTGCCAATGTAAAAAGGGTGTCCTTTCTCAGCAAAATTCAGAGGAGAGACCATACCATTCTCTAACCTTATTGCTTCTGTGAACCATTTATTTATCACAGTATAACTATATGTAAAAACCTAAGTGTGTCTTTATTTCTTCCAGATTTAAAATATTCAAAAGGTTAGCTCATCTCTTATTGGGTTTCCAGCATACCCAGAGTGTTACTATGGAGACATGAAAGTTATTTGATAATGTTGATGAGCCACAGAGTAACTATTATGAAGTAAAGTTGAATGGAATAAGTGACATTTCAATTTCCAGGGAATAATTTTCAAATGTATTATGCACATATATGTATATAAACATTTTTTCAATTTCATAAAATTTGTTGAGAAAAATGAATTTTAATAGTTCGGTATTTTTATAGCTTTAATTTTGCTAGTATGCTTTGTGACTCTCTAAGAAGGATCTGTAGTTAGGCAGCATTATCTAAATTTGTGTAGTGTACCTCTATGAGATTATGGGCCCAGAACTCTCTCCAGGAATTACTTCTTACATGTAAAGAAGTGGCCATGTTACAGTGTGACTCTGCCTTTTGTTGCTTTGTCTGAGGGAGGACTTGACTCAGGAGGGCTAGTGAGTATTTGTTCCAGGATTTCTGGAAGAGAATGGAGCCAAGCTTGCTTGGGTTCCTGGACTGCAGGTAAATTATAACTCTTTGTAGCCTTTCCTCCCACCATGTAGAAGTGAAAGGAGACTGGATTTTACTAAGGAAGAGAAGAATAAGCAGGAAGAAGGAAAAGAGAATATGTCCTAAGAGCTTTTGTGTCCTTAGATCTAGCTGCTTCTGAATCCAGTCACATTCCTGACCTTAGGTTCCATGTGACATTTCATATTCCTTATAAGCATTCTCTACTTTCCCTAGTCTAATTCTTTTTCTTTCCACACTTAGACAATCAAAAGTACAGTTAACCATTCAAAAGTAGGGATTTAAACTTCATGGATTTACTTATACAATACAGTACTATAAGTGCATGTTCTCTTCCTTATGATTTTAATAACATTTTCCTTTTTCCAGCTTACTTTACTGTGAGAGTATAGTAAATCATATAATGTACAAAAAAATGTGTTAGAGGCGATACTAGATTCCACATCTCATTATATCTTGATCTCAGAGAGAAATTAGTTCATTTTGAAGACTAAACAATTGTGCTATTTATTTTGTGTTCATCTTTCAAGTTGTTGTGGTATATATTATGAGAAGGAATGCATGTATTCATTTACTACCTTGCCAGAGATCTTGAAATATGGGCAGACCTCACATTGGGAGATGAGAGAGTGATCTGCCTGCTTAATTCTCCAACATCCACCAAGAAGTATACAGATTATTGCCTAAATGATCAGTGATTTTATGTCTGTAATGGTGCCTAAAATGTCATGGTCCAAGATGATAAACTCATTCATGCTCCTGATGTATCACTAGTTTTCTTATTACTAATGCCATTTTCAAACTGTGCAGATATTCTATTCTTCCCAACAAATCAGATTTCAAAAACAAAAGAATAGTGAAGACAAAAAAAGAGAGTGGGGAGAGACAGTTTATATCCTGTAGTGAAGTTAAGTTATATTTTATTTTTGAATTTTAAATGGGATCCTAAGTGCCTTTGTACCAACATATAAAATAATCTCCTTTTTTGTGATTGACTAATTAATATCACACAGTGGTAATGGTCAGGAAGACAAAGACACCCTTAGAAATAGGACCTGTTAACCTCAATACAAAGGATGCTGGCTTTGCTCGAAAACAATGGTTAGAGAATGATTACTGGAGAAATGCCTCCTAGTCTTGAGCCAATGCAGATCTGAACAGGGATATATAAAGACATTATTAATTTGGATGAAAGTTTTGTTTTTGCCAGTATATCTTTTATTTGGCTCCAGATGAGAGGATTGTTCAGAGCTTTTCAAAAGACCTTTAGTATGCTATTTATTAGAGAAACATTCATTTAATCAAATAACACTCACTTTATAGAGGAAGAAATATTCCTCTGCTTTGAGGGCCATAGGTCGTACATTGGAGTATGGCTTTGGTCACTGACAGTGCTGACATGATGGGGATTTTTTTTCTCCTTCCCTTATGAGGATTCTTTTTTGTAACCTCTGGCTGCATTAGAAACTTCACTGCTTAACAGAAACAACTGTTCTTTGTTCTTGTAGCCAAATGAAAGCTCTTGTTTTTCAGTCCAGTTCTGCTGGCAGGTTAGATGCAATCAGGGGTGTCATCAAGAGGAGATGAGAATATGCAGAATACAACCACTTTTTGTTTTTGAAGGCAAAATGCCCACTTTTTTGGCATAGTCAAGCCTAAGCACATGTGAGAGCAAAGAAGGCTAAACTATGGATCTTTCAATATGATGGTTAATGCTTTGCACAAATTCAAAGTGATGGTTGAAAGCATCAACATTTCTGACCACTTTCTTAAGATAGACATTCAGGCAGACTTAGACATTTCTACATGTCTTAGAAACTCTGAACTGAAATATGATGCATTAAATACATCCATAATGCCAACACCTTAGTTGGCATTATATATTTGTTCAAGAATCTTTAACTTGATGTCTTCAGTAAAAAAAAAAATCCTATAATAAAATTATTTGGGGGAGGAAAAGGGGTTGAAAGCATGTAGAGAAGTCTCATTTGTTCCAGGTTTTAGGATTTGTAATAAGGTTGCACATAGGGCTAGATCTTTCCCTCTCCAGAAACACTTCATTTTTCATCATACTGATTTTCTTACCGTTAAAATAGTTCTCTGGTTCTGTGGTCATTTTTCATGAATTATTGCCATTAAAATGCAGTGTTGCCTTCTTTCTTGTGGTAGGCAAAGTCTAGGGTATTGGGAAGATTCATATTTGTGTTTGTAATTCTTGATTGTACCTAAGAACAGAAAGATTAAGAGAGAAGCTAAAATCTGACTCGGGAAAATATCATCATAAGCAAAACATATAGTTAGAAGCTGTATCACTTGTGTCTTCAAAGATATGTGGGTGGTGCAAATGCAGAGAGAAGACAGGGACTGAATCAACAGATGTTCTAGAATGTAAGCAGTCAAGGGAGCCCTCAGAGAGAAGGGAAAGTCATTGAGGAATGGAAGAGGAACTTTGAAGGAAAAGGAAATGGCCATCCTCCTTAAAGGTAGCAGTGTTTGAGATCTAGGAAGAGATTCTTATGAGAACTGAGGGAGAGAGGAGTCTCAGGGGAATTGTTAGGCAAAAGAATACTCTCAAGCAGAAAAATTTAAAAAGCATACATTTAGCCATCTGGAGTTTAAAAAAAAGGAACATTTAATTCTGTATTTTGAAAGAATAGATTTTACTTTTAATGAGAAATCTGCATTTCATCTTAAAGGAAGAACACATCTTCAGCTTAATTATTCTCTACAGAAAAAGCCTCTTTCTGTTTGTCTTTTGTATGCTTAGCATACACTAAACACACATGTTTCAGTACAGTCCTGTCTAGCATGACATACATATACATATGTGCATATGTGTAGATGATGTTATGTGTGCTTCCAGGGACTTTTTAAATCTTAGGTCATGGTTATAATAAACGATATTGAGTTAGATCGAATGAAAAATTCTATTGGTCCCCAAAGTACTTCTCAGAAAGCACTGATTGATTTTATATATATATATATATATATATATATGTATGTAATTTTATATATACATATATATGTGTGTGCATATATATATATATATATATATATATAATCAGTCAGTGCTTTCTGAGAAGTACTTTGGGGTCCAATAGAATGGTCCCCAATAGAATAGAATAGACCAATATATATGTATATATATATATATACATATATATAGCTAGTGCTGCTGAGGAAAGTATCATGCTATTTCTAGAAAATAATAGCCTCAAGAATCAGATGTAAGTGCCTATCATGCCATTTTAATCTGTTAAATTGGTCCAATGATACTTGTTTTATAGGCTTGTTGTGAGGATTAATTGAAATAATGCATAGGAAAGTGATTTTAGGAGGATTAGATTCCTATGCAAATGCATAGCACAAATAAAAGTTGTGTATAAGGATATTATGATATGTCAAAATCTCTGGGAGAGTATATGTATAGTAGTTATTCTAAACTTCAGGTCAAGGACTGGAAAAATGTGTTCCAGGATCTGGCAGATGTTCTTAGAACAAATAATGTTTTTGTGAAAATTTATGAAAAATGTTAAGCTGATGGAGGATTAAACATGAAAGGATAGTATAGTGGTTTTGCTTTTGTTAAAAAGAACCATTTATTCAAGATTGTGTGTTATTTTAGTCATGTGTTTTAGATCTGGTAATGGATGTAAAGGGAGTTTCAGAAGAGGCTACTATTTACATTTTGAATGTTTATCCTGGATTCTATTAGGATTTCAGACATTTTATAATGAAAGTACAAACAGTATATGGTAAACTACAAATAAGACGTTGAAAAAATTATACTCAAGAAAAAATTAAATAAAAAGTAGAAACCAAAGGAGAAAATAAATGAATATAGTTAGGGCTTATAGAGTTGTTATGGCTATGCCACAATTGTTAACATAGTTTTTTCAACTTATAAAATGTAATGAATGTTTTTAATAGAAAATATGAAAACATAGGAAACTAATAAAATGAAAAAAAAATCTCCCATAATTTTTCCAGCCAGAAGTAACTATTAACATTTTGATATGTATCATTTCAGCAATTTTGCTCTTTATTAATACAAACCTAGCTTTTATATATACAAATTTGGGCTCATATTTCACATATTGTTTTCTTTACACTAAATATATCTGACCATTTTACATTCCCTTGAAAATTCTTTGAGAAATGATTTTTTTGCCTGCATACCCATTACATAGATAACCATATTTTACTCAACCAGTATCCTGATACTGAAAATATATTTTGTCTAAGATTTTGCTATTATAAATGGCCTTTAACAATACTGGCATATAAATCTTTATGTCAAACCTTAATAATTTACTGGAAAAAATTTCTGAAGACAGTAGACATTTTTTTTTTTTTTTTTTTTTTTTTTTTTTAGACAGTAGACATTTTTACTGGGTTTCAGGTCACAACTAATTTTAAGGCTGTGATGTCCAATTGCATAAATTTAAATATAGGTTCTTCAGTTTCATGTCTCTGATTTTAAATAAGTTACTTGACATTTTTGTGCTTCAGTTTTTTGATCTGAAAATTAGGGATTATAATAATACTTCCCTTATATGTTTGCTGTGAGAATTGCATTTGATTAATTAAGAGTGCTAAATACTATTTGTGGCAATTAATGTATGTTAGCAGTTATTATAATTATTATATTTCCAAATTGCCTGTTAGAAATGTTGTGTCATTTGTAAACACTTATCATTGATTTTGTAGCACACATTTTAAAAATTCTTTTTTTTATTGAAGCATAGTTGACATACAATATTATATTAGTTTCATGTACACCATAGTGATTTGATATTTATATATATTATAAAATCATCACCATGATGTCTAGTTACCATTTGTCATCATACAAAGTTATTATAATATTTTTGGCTATATTCCCTATGCTGTGGTTTACATCCTTGTGACGCACATATTTCATAAATGAAAGTTTGTATCTCTTAATCCTTTTCACCTATTTGGCCCATTCCTCCCCTCTCTGGTAACCACTAATTCTCTGTATTTATGAATTTGTTTCTGTTTTGTTTTATTTGTTCATTTGTTTTATTTTTTAAGATTCCTCATGTAAGTGAAATCACGTGGTATTTGTCTATTTGTCTGATTTATTTTACTCAGCACAGTGCCCTCTAGGTCCATCCACATTGTTATGAATGGCAAAGATTTAATTCTTTTATATGGCTGAATAATACTCCACTGTGTGTGTGTGTGTGTGTGTGTGTGTGTGTGTATAACACCTTTTTTTTATTAAGTTTTAAATTTTAGTTCTAGTACAGTTAATATACAATGTTATATTAGTTTCAGGTGTACAATATAGTGATTTAACAATTCTATACTTCACCCAGGGCTCATCACAAGTACACTCGTTAATCCCCATCACCTATTTAATCTATCCCCCAACCCACCTTCTCTCTGGGAACCATCAGTTTGTTCTCTATAGTTGTGTCTGTTTCTTGGTCTGTATCTCTCTCTCTCTCTTCCTTTCATTTTTATTTTTTTAATTAATTTTTTTCCCTTAAATTCCACATAGGTGAAATCATATGGTATGCATCTTTCTCTGATTGATTTATTTCACTTAGCATTCTAAGTGTCTGATTCCATCCATGTCATTGCAAACAGCAAGATTTCATTCTTTTTTATGAATGAATAATGTTTCAGGGTGTCTGTGTAAATTATATTTATATACATAATTTATTTATATATATTATACATATAAAATATATATTATATACATATATAATATATACACACCACATCTTTATCCATTCATCTATCATTGCACACTTAGGGTTTTTTTTTTAAATTTATTTATTAGACCCAGAGAGAGAGATCACAAGTAGGCAGAGAGGCAGGCAGAGAGAGAAGCAGGCTCCCTGCTGAGCAGAGAGCCCCATGCGGGGCTCAATCCCAGGACCCTGAGATCATGACCTGAGCTGAAGGCAGAGGCTTAACCCCCTGAGCCAGCCCTGTTTAGGTTGTTTCCATATCTTGGCTATTATAAATAATGTTTCAGTGAACATAGGGGTGCCTGTATCTTCAAATTAATATTTTTGTTTTCTTCAAATGAATAACCAGTAGAGATGCTAGCTCATATGGTAGTTCTATTTTTAATTTATTTAAGGAAACTTCATAGTGTTTTCTATAGAGGCTGCACAAGTTTACATTTGCACAAGAATTCCCTTTTCTCCACATCCTTGCCAATGCTTGTTATTTCTTATTTATTTTTATTATTTTTTGATTATTAGTCATTCTGACAGGTATGGGGTGATATCTCTTGGTTTTAATTTGCATTTCCCTGTTGACTAGTGATGTTGAGCATCTTTTCATGTGTCTGTTGGCCATCTGTAGTTCTTCTTTGGAAAAATCTCTATTCAGGCCCTCTTGCCCATTTTTTAATTGTATTGTTTGTTTTCTTGGTGTTGAGTTGTAGGAGTTCTTTATATATGTTGAATATTAACTCCTTGTTGGATATATCATTTGCAAATATCTTCTCTCATTCAGTAGATTGCCTTTTCATTTTGTTGACAGTTTCCTTTGGTGTAAAAGCTTTATCTTAAAAAAAATTCTTAATGCAGTATTTAAAACTTCTTAATATAGTCAATATGTTAACATTTTGTCATATATGTTATACATTTTGTTTTTATCTGCATTTTAACTTTTTATATATATATAATACATATATAAATATATAGTATATTTATATATTTTTATATATTTATGAGTCAAGTCTGTCTTTATAGTCACAGATGAATGCTTGTCTACAAATACTTCAGAATCAGTTGACATTTCTTTGTGAAAATTAAGGATCTGAGACAAGGCTCAGCATATATTTATTTGTCCATGAGGTGGAGAAAGCCACTGCATCATGACCTGTGAGCAGAGCAAGGATATTTCTTAAGAAATATTTATGAATGTGTTTCAGAATTTTTTTTATGACTTCACCATATGCGGATTTTTTATATTTATTTTTTTCTAAATTTCATTTCTTTTCAGCGTAACAGAATTCATAGTTTTACACCACACCCAGTGCTCCATGCAATGCGTGCCCTCCATAATACCCACCACCTGGCTCCCCCAACCTCCCACCCCCCGCCCCTTCAAAAACCTCAGGTTGTTTTTCAGAGTCCACAGTCTCTCATGGTTCATCTCCCCCTCAATTTCCCTCAACTCCCTTCTCCTCTCCATCTCCCTATGTCCTCCGTGTTATTTGTTATGCTCCGCAAATAAGTGAAACCATATGATAATTGACTCTCTCTGCTTGACTTATTTCACTCAGCATAATCTCTTCTAGTCCTGTCCATGTTGCTACAAAAGTTGGGTATTCATCCTTTCTGATGGAGGCATAATAGTCCATAGTGTATATGGACCACATCTTCCTTATCCATTCGTCCGTGGAAGGGCATCATGGTTCTTTCCACAGTTTGGCGACCGTGGCCATTGCTGCTATAAACATTGGGGTACAGATGGCCCTTCTTTTCAC
>PISX010020989.1:0-34560 GCA_004024625.1 Mellivora capensis | reverse complement strand
CTATGACCCTGAAATTGCGCTACTGGGTATTTACCCCAAGGATACAGATGTGGTGAAAAGAAGGGCCATCTGTACCCCAATGTTTATAGCAGCAATGGCCACGGTCGCCAAACTGTGGAAAGAACCAAGATGCCCTTCAACAGACGAATGGATAAAGAAGATGTGGTCCATATACACTATGGAGTATTATGCCTCCATGCCTCAGAAAGGATGAATACCAGACTTTTGTAGCAACATGGACGGGACTGGAAGAGATTATGCTGAGTGAAATAAGTCAAGCAGAGAGAGTCAATTATCATATGGTTTCACTAATTTGCTGAGCATAACAAATAACACGGAGGACATGGGGAGATGGAGAGGAGAAGGGAGTTGAGGGAAATTGGGGGAGAGATGAACCATGAGAGACTATGGACTCTGAAAAATAACCTGAGGGTTTTGAAGTGGCGTGGGGTGGGAGGTTGGGGGAGCCTGGTGGTGGGTATTGTGGAGGGCACGCATTGCATGGAGCACTGGGTGTGGTGTAAAACTATGTATGAATTCTGATACGCTGAAAATAAATTAAAAACAAACAAACAAACAAAAAACTCTGCTTTCAGCTCAGGTCATGATCCCAGGGTCTTGGGATCAAGCCCCGAATTGGGCTCTCTGCTCAGCAGGGAGCCTGCTTCCTCCTCTCTCTCTCTGCCTGCTTCTCTGCCTACTTGTGATCTCTATCTGTCAAATAAATAAATAAAATCTTAAAAAAAAGTAACTGTATCAGAAGTATGGGTCTTAACTTTTCCTGGATTATTTTTCCCCTAAAGACAATGCAGTGAAGTATGACTAGTTTATTATTGCTTCAGTGATAATGTGTAAGGAGAACTAGAAAGAAGATGGTTCTTTGGACAGGTAATGCTGATTTGCCCAACATTTTGTTATTCTTGCTAGTTTCACCAGAGTACTTACAGTAATGAACAAGCTGATATTCTTTCCTTTATGGTGATTGGTTAATGGTGAAAGAAAATAAGGATTTTTAAGACTATTTATCATATAGTGAATAGTCTATCAGATAACTTGAGAAAAGCCAACATAATTTTTACAGGCTCCCCTAAAGATATTCACATTAAATTAAAATTAGCATAGAGTTTACATACAAATCAGGTCACCATAAATAATAATTAAAATGATATCTTGTATTTAGTAAGGATTTACTATGTGCCAGGCACTGCTTTTGTTCCTTTATGTCTAACAAATTATTTCATCTTCATAACTTACACTTTTAAAAAATTTGGGTATAATTGCTATTCCAAATTCAAAGATGGATAAATGGAGGTATGGAGAGATTAAATAACTTGCTTTAGTGCCAATATGAAAGGTAAGAGACATGGTTATTAAAGCTGGAAAAATATAAAATATAAAAATGACAACAACACTTATTTAGCATTGATAAATATGTAGTTCTGTGACTAAGGGAGTTCTTGTACTGAATATTGGCCATTGATAACTTGTGCATGAATTTAAAAGAGTAGATTTATTATCATCAAATATAAAATGAGGATAAAAATATTTCCTTTGAGTATAATGAGGATGTCTCATAAAAATACATAGTGCAAAGACAGATCCAATCTCACTACAAATCATCAGTACAACTTGGCTATTTTTGTTCCTGTATCAATTAGTATCAATATATCAAAAAATTCACAGCTGTGCTCTCTCATGGGAAAGAAATAGTATCTCATTTCAAAATTTTATATTTGGTAAAGCAATAACATGTCATTTGGACTCTCATATTCTTCTTTTAGAATGAGTAGACTCATGAAATACAGATTCATATTATATATATTATATTTTATATGAAATGTAAATATACAGTATATTGTGCATTTAATTTTTGTACCAAGTACAATTGCTCAACTTTTGACTTTACATTTACAGTTTTTGTTGTTTTTTAACATTTTAGTATTGTGAGAATGGACATTGTATGCCTACGAGTTTGTACGCACAGAGAACAAATTGTGATGCAAATATAAACTGCAGTGGACATGGGGTATGTAATGGTTATTTCATTTCTAAGTATAGCTATTTTAATTCATGTCAACAACATTGTCCAAGATAATGAGGTTTAGAATTATTTGATATAGAAATTACTTTGAAAATTTTCAGTTAAAATAAGGAAAGTAGATTCCATTATTTATACATATACATATGATTTATGTGTTCAGTCACATTGTTATAGGCCTCATGAGCTTTGAAGTTTGCACAAAAATACAATATGAAATAAATTCATTTCTAAATTGAATTTTTTAAAGATTACTCATACGCATTTAACATACACGTAAATATTGCTTGTGGTTGAGTGTATGTGTACTGATAAATATTTGAAAACACACTCAATATATTTATATTACACATATTATAATCTGATATTTTTGTTAGAGCAGAGTTTCTTGTCTATTCAGATCTCATTCATCCTTTAGTGGTTTCAATTTATTTCCCTGTATGTTTCTTCAATGCTATATTTTAAAAATCATTCACTGATGGACTTTTGAATAATGTTCATTTTTACTTAACTATTGTAAGTAGTGGGACAATGGACATTATGGTACAGTTACCTTTGCACATTTGCCTGACTTCTTTAATTATTAATGAAATACATTTATGCAACATTTAAATTTTTATAAATATTATATTGTGTTTAAAGAATATTATACCAGTTTTTACCCCCACCTACCAGGTATAAAAATATGCATTTCCTCAAATTCCGACCAGACTAGCATCTCAGCTTTTTAAAATCACTTTCAACATGCTAAATCTATTGCTAATTTATATTTCCTTAATGATAGAGTTTTTAGGCACAATATATGTATGGTCATACTTGCCAATTGCATTTTTATTTGTCTATCCATTGTGAAATTATCTACTAGGGAATAGAAACTGTGTAAACTTTGTTTTCCTAAACATACATTTAGGCTTTAACTTTGGGGTTGGTGTCTCTTGCCATATCAATGCTTCATATTTTATATAATAATCTGGGAATAAAGTGATCTACCTGCATGTCTTGTAATCAAATTTTCTCCCCAATCACTTAATGCCCTATTAAAAATTTCTTTTCTATTTCTTTCTTATTTAAATTTAATTCAATTTCTTATTCAATTTTTGCATGACCTAGTTCTAGATTCCCTATTCTGCTTCCAATCCTTCTTTCAGTTCATCCACCAGATCACATTTGGAGATAATTTCTAACCCTCCTATTTCTAGCAAAATATGTTTTGGTATTTGGTATCTCATTAAGCCAACTTCCGTTTGTTTTTTCTCCCATTTTTTGGTAAAAGTTTGATTTTATAACAGCTATTTTTTAACTTAACACAATTCAAGATAAACTTTAACTCCTACTATTTTATATTTTTTATTGAAATACAGTTGGCACACAGTGTTATATTAGTTTCAAGTATAAAAGAGTAATTCAGCAACTCTGTGCATTATGCTATGCTCACCACAAGTGTGGCTACCATCTGCTATTACAATATCATTGACTATATTCCCTATGCTATACTTATTAGCCCCATGACTTACTCATTCCATAACTGATGCCTGCAACTCCCACTTCCTTTCACCAGTTTGGTCCTTCTCACCGTTACTTCACTTTCTAGTAACCACAGTTTGTTCTCTGTATTTATAGGTCTAATTCTGCTTTTTTGTTTGTTTATTCATTTTATATTTTAGATTTCATATGAGTGAAATCATATGGTATTTGTCTTTCTCTGTCTGACTTACTTCATTTAGCACAATACCTTTTAGGTCCATCCATATTGTCAAAAATGTCAAGATCTCTCTCTCTCGTTATGGCTGAGTAACATTCCATTGTATATATATATATACATACCATGTCTTTATCCATTCATCTACTGATAGCCACTTAGGTTGCTTCCATATCTTTGCTAGTGTAAATAGTCCTGCAAGAAACATATGCCTTTTCTAATTAGTATTTTTGTTTTCATTGGGTAAAGTTTTAGAATTACTTGATTGTATATATTTTTATGTTTTGGAGGAACCTCCATAATGTTTTTGACAGTGGCTGTACCAATTTACATTCCCACCAACAGTGTTCAATTGTTCCCTTTTCTCTAAATCCTCACCAATACTTATTTTTCTTGTTTTGATACTAGCCATTCTGAACAGTGTGAAGTGATACCTCATTGAGGTTTTGATTTACATTTTCCTGATGATTAGTATAATTTTTGGTTCATAATTTTATGCTTTTCTGGAATAAGGCATTTCAGTTGTGTCAAGAAGGTTATCTACTTTTATTTAAAAAATATATGATATATATGAGACAAAAAACAATCTCCCTGTGATCCTGTAATTGCACTACTGGGTATTTACCCCAAAGATACAGATATAGTGAAAAGAAGGGCCATCTGTACCCCAGTGTTCATAGCAGCAATGGCCACGGTCGCCAAACTGTGGAAAGAACCAAGATACCCTTCAACGGACTAATAGATAAGGAAGATGTAGTCCATATACACTATTGGAGTATTATCCCTCCATCAGAAAAGATGAATACACAACTTTTGTAGCAACATGGGTGGGACTGGAAGAGATTATGCTGAGTGAAATAAGTCCAGCACAGAGAGTCAATTATCATATGGTTTCACTTATTTGTGGAGCATAACAAATAACACGGAGGACATGGGGAGATGGAGAGGAGAAGGGAGTTGAGGGAAATTGGAGGGGGAGATGAACCATGAGAGACTATGGACTCTGAAAAACAACCTGAGGGTTTTGAAGGGGTGGGGAGTGGGAGGTTGGGTGAACCTGGTGGTGGGTATTATGGAGGGCACGGGGCACGTATTGCATGGAGCACTGGGTGTGGTGTATAAACAATGAATTCTGTTACACTGAAAAGAAATTTGAAAAATAATAATAATAAAAAAGAAAATCTCTATGATATTTGAAAGGCATAATTGTAATAAATTGCATGGGAATTTATTATATTACATTTTATTTAAAAAAATATTTTCCACATTAAGTAAAAACCATCTATAATATATAAATTACAATACTTCAATAATTTACATTGACTAAGAATCAGAGTAATGCATTTAATTTTTATGTTGTACATAAAATGTTATTTTTTATTGGTTTTGATTTCAGGTTTGCAATAATTTTCTTCATTGTCACTGTGATGCTGGATATTCTCCTCCACTTTGTATACCATCACGAACATCAAAAGGAGGAAGTATTGATGACGGGTTTTGGAGTAAAGTATGTTAGTATCTAGATGAGTGTGCTTCAAGGAGCTTTCTGCCCATATAGAAATGGTCTACATCTCCACAGAATATGTGTGGCTATAGAGCATCTGACATATGGATAGTGCAACTAGGAAATGAAGATTTCCATTTTATTTTACTTCATTTAAATTTAAGTAGCCACTTGTGGATTAGTGGCAACTATATTAAACAGTACAGCTCTGTATCGTATTGCCAATCAAAATTTTATATATGCTTTTAATTCCAATTAAGAAGTGAACAATTTAATAGACCTCTCTTTAATTTTAACCATGGTTATGAAATTCTCTAGATAGATGATAGGTATAGTTAAAATATACAATAGGTGATAGTTTTATTATATATTCTGAATATTCCCAGGAGGTTAACTATCATGATGTGCTAGTTCACAACCAAGTTGCATCTTTTTTTTTATTAACATATAATGTATTATTTGCTTCAGGGGTACAAATCTGTGAATCATCAGTCTTACACAATTCACAGCACTTATCATAGCACATACCCTCCCCAATTTCCATCACCCAGCCACCCAATCCCTCCCTCCCTCCCCAACCCCCAAAACCCTAAGTTTTTTTCCTGAGATTAATAGTCTCTTATGGTTTGTCTCACTCCCTGATCCCATCTTTTTAAATTTTTCCCTCCCCTCCCCCCATGACTCCCTACCCTTCCTCCCAAATTCCTCATATCAGAGAGATCATATGATAATTGTCTTTCTCTGACTAACTTATTGCTCTTAGCATAATACCCACTAGTTCCATCCATGTCATTGCAAATGGCAAGATTTCATTTTTTTCTGATGGCTGCATAATATATATATATCACATCTTCTTTATCCATTCATCTGCTGATGGACATCTAGGCTCTTCCCATAGTTTGGGTGTTGTGGACATTGCTGCTGTAAACATTCAGGTGCATGTGCCCTTTTGGATCACGACATTTGTATCTTTAGGGTAAATACCCAGTAGTGGGATTCCGAAGTCGTAGGGTAGCTCTATTTTCAACTTTCTGAGGAACCTCCAAACTGTTTTCCAGAGTGGCTGCACCAGCTTGCATTCCCCTTTCTCCACATCCTCGCCAACATCTGTCATTTCCTGACTTGTTAATTTTAACCATTCTGACTAATGTGAGGTGGTATCTCTCTGTGATTTTGTTATGTATTTCCCTGCTGTCAAGGGACATTGAGCACTTTTTCATGTGTCTGTTTGCCATGTGGATGTCTTCTTTGCAAAATTGTCTGTTTCTGTCTTCTGCCCATTTCTTGATTGGATTGTTTGTTATTATTTGGGTGTTGAGTTTGGTAAGTTCTTTATAGATTTTGGAAAATAGCCCTTTATCTGATAATGTCATTTGCAAATATCTTCTCCCATTTAATCGGTTGTCTTTTGGTTTTGTTGACTGTTTCATTTGCTGTGCAAAAGCTTTTTACCTAGATGAAGTCCCAATGTTAATTTTTGCCCTTTCTTCCCTTGCCTCTGGCTATGTTTCTAGGAAGAAGTTGCTGTGGCTGAGGTCGAAGAGGTTGTTGCCTGTGTTCTCTTCAAGGACTTTGATGGATTAATGTCTCACACTGAGGTCTTTCATCCATTTTAAGTCTATTTTTGAATGTGGTTAAGGAAATTGTCCAGTTTCATTCTTCTGCATGTGGCTGTTCAATTTTCCCAATAGCATTTGTTGGAGAGACTGTCTTTTTTCCATTGGACATTCTTTCCTACTTTGTCAAAGATTAGTTGAACACAGGGTTGAGGGTCAGTTTCTGGGCTCTCTAGTCTGTTCCATTGATCTGTGTGTCTGTTTTTGTGCCAGTACCATACTGTCTTGAGGATTGTAGTTTTGTAATAGAACTTGAAGTCTGGAATTGTGATGCCAGCAACTTTGGTTTTCTTTTTCAACATTCCTCTGGCTATTTGGGGTCTTTTCTAGTTCCATATAAATTTTAGGATAATTTGTTCCATTTCTTTGGAAAAAAATTAATGGTATTTTGGTTTTAAAAATATTTGGTTTAAAAAATTTAATTTTTTATTTTAATAAAAATTTTTTTATTTTAATAAAAAAATATTTGGTTTAAAAAAATTAATGGTATTTGGGATTGCATTAAATGTGTCGACTGCTTTAGGTAGCATAGACATTTTCACAATATTTGTTCTTCTAATCTATGAGTGTGGAACATTTTTCCATTTCTTTGTGTCTTCCTGTTTCTTTCATGAGTACCTTATATTTTTTTGAGTACAGATGCTTTGCCTCTTTGGTTAGGTTTATGCCTTGTTATCTTATGGCTTTGGGTGCAATTATAAATGGGATCAACTCCTTACTTTCTCTTTCTTCTGTCTTGCTTTTGATGTATAGAAATGCAACTGATTTCTGTGCATTCATTT
Source organism: Mellivora capensis (assembly GCA_004024625.1). Classification (NCBI taxonomy): domain Eukaryota; kingdom Metazoa; phylum Chordata; class Mammalia; order Carnivora; family Mustelidae; genus Mellivora; species Mellivora capensis. Next base: position 26,921 of record PISX010020989.1, on the reverse strand, counting down.
TATATCCTGACACTGAATTCCTTTGTGAGTTCTAGCAGTTAAGGAGTGGAGTCTTTTGGGTTTTCCACAGAAAGTATCATCTCATCTTCAAATCAAAGAGTGAGAGTTTGACTTCTTCTTTGCCGATTTGGATGCCTTTAATTTCTTTTTGTTGTCTGATTGCTGAGGCTGGGACTTCTAGTACTATGTTGAATAGCAATGGTAATAATGGACAGCCCTGCCATGTTCCTGAACTTAGAGAAAAAAATCTCAGTTTTTCCCCATTCAGAATGATATTCACTGTGGGTTTCTCATAGATGGCTTTGATGATATTGAGGTATGTATCCTCTATCCCTATGCTGTAAAGAGTTTTGATCAAGAAAGGATGTTGTAATTTGTCAAATGCTTTTTTAGCATCTATTGAAAGTATCATATGGTTCTTGTTCTTTCCATCACCATCTTTCTTTTATTAATGTATAGTATCATATTGATTGATTTGTGGATGTTGAACCAACATCCCCTGAGCCCAGGGATAAATCCCACTTTGTCATGGTGAATAACCCTTTTAATGTACTGTTGGATCCTATTGGCTAAAATTTTGGTGAGAATTTTTGCATCTGTGTTCATCAAGGATATTGGTCTGTAATTCTCCTTTTTGATGGGGTTTTGAGATCAAGGTTTTGGGATCAAGGTAATGCTGGCCTCATAAAATAAATTTGGTAATTTTCCTTACATTTCTATTTTTTGGAATAGTTACAGGAGAAAAGGTATCAATTCTTTATATCTTTGGTAGAATTCCCCTAGGAAGCCGTCTGGCCCTGGGCGCTTGTTTCTTGGGAAATTTTTGATGACTGCTTCAATCTCTTTACTGGTTATGGATCTTATTCAGGTTTTCTATTTCTTTTTGGTTCAGTTTTGGTAGTTTATATGTCTCTAGGAATGCATCCATTTCTTCCAGATTGTCAAATTTGATGGAGTATAGTTGCTCATATTATGTTCTTATAATAGTTTGTATTTCTTTGGTGTTGGTTGTGATCTCTCCTCTTTCATCCATGATTTTATTAATTTGGGTCCTTTCTCTTTTCTTTCTGATTAATCTGTTCAGGGGTTTATCAATCTTATTAACTCTTTCAAAGAACCAGCTCCTAGTTTCATTTATTTGTTCTATTGATCTTTTGGTTTCTATTTAATTAGTTTCTGCTCTGATCTTTATGATTTCTCTTCTCCTGCTGGGTTTAGGCTTTCTTTGCTGTTCTTTCTCCAGCTCCTTTAGGTGTAGGGTTAGGTTGTGTACTTGAGACCTTTCTTGTTTCTTGAAAAAGGCTTATATTACCATATATTTTCTTCTCAGGACCACTTTGCTATGTCTCAAAGTTTTGTTTTTTTTTTTTAAGATTTTATTCATTTATTTGAGAGAGAGAGAGAATGAGAGAGAGAGAGAGCATGAGAGGAAAGAGATCAGGGGGAGAAGCAGACTCCCCGGTGAGCAGAGAGCCCAATGTGGGACTCAATCCCGAGACTCCAGGATCATGATCTGAGCTGAAGGCAGTTGCCCAACCAACTGAGCCACCCAGTTGTCCCTATGTCTCAAAGATTTTGAACAGTTGTGTTTTCATTTTCATTGATTTCATGAATTTTTTAAAGTTCTTTAATTTTCTGGTTGACCCATTCATTCTTTTGTAGGATGCTCTTTAACTTCCATGTATTTGAGCTCTTTCCAACTTCCTCTTGTGATTGAGTTCTGGTTTCAAAGCATTGTGGTCTGAAAATATGCAGGGAATGAGACCAATCCTTTGGTACCAATTGAGACCTGATTTGTGACCCAGGATGTGATCTATTCTGGAGAATGTTCCATGTGCACCAGAGAAGAATTTGTATTCTGTTGCTTTGGGATGGAATGTTCTGAATGTATCTATGATGTCCATCTGGACCAGTGTGTCTTTTAAAGCCTTTATTTCCTTGTTGATCTTTTCCTTAGATGATCTGTCCATTTTGGTGAGGAGGGTATTAATGTCCCCTGCTATAATTGTATTATTGTCAATGTGTTTCTTTGATTTTGTTATTAATTGGTTTATATAATTGGCTCCTCTATGTCAGGGGCATAGATATTATTATTGTATTATTGTATATTGTATTGTATATTAAAATTGTTAGATCTTCTTGAATGACAGATCCTTTAAGTATGATATAGTATCCTTTTTCATCTCTTATTATCATCTTTGGCTTAAAATCTAATTTGTCTGATATAAGGATTGCCACCACAGCTTTCTTCTGATGTCCATTAGCATGGTAAATTGTTTTCCACCTCCTCACTTTAAATCTGGAGGGGTCTTTGGGTCTTAAATGAGTCTCTTGAAAAAAGCATATTGATTTGTTTTTGGTTTTGTTTTTTTTTTTAATCCATTCTAATACCCTGTGTCTTTGGATTGGAGCATTTAGCCCATTTAGATTCAGGGTAACTATAGAAAGATATGAATTTAGTGCTATTATATTGTCTGTAAGGTGACTGTTACTGTATATTGTCTCTGTTCCTTTCTGGTCTACTACTTTTAGGCTCTCTCTTTGCTGAGAGGACCCTTTCAATATTTCCTAAAAGGCTGGTTTGGTGTTTTCTAATTCTTTTAATTTTTGTTTGCCCTGGAAGCCTTTTATCTCTCCTATTTTCAAAGACAGCCTAGCTGGATATAGTATTCTTGGCTGCATATTTTTCTCCTTTACTGCTCTGACTATATATGAAAGTCCTTTCTGGCCTACCATGTCTTGGTGGATAGGTCTGCTGCCAGTCTAATATTTCTACTATTGTGTTACATACCTCTTGCCCCAAGCTTCTTTCAGGATTTTCTTTTTGTCACTTAGACCGTAATGTTTACTATTAGATGACAGGGTGTTGACCTATTTTTATTGATTTTGAGGGGGTTCTCTGGGTCTCCTGGATTTTGATGCTTGTTTCATTCACCAAATTAGGGAAGTCCTCTGCTGTAATTTGCTCCAATATACCTTTTGCCCTCCTCTCTCTCTCTCCTTCTTCTTTTGGGATCCCAATTATTCTAATACTGTTTCATCTTATGGTATCACTTATCTCTCAAATTATCTGCTCGTGGTCCAGTAGTTGTTTATCTCTCTTTTCCTCAGCTTCATTATTCTCCATCATTTCGTCTTCTATATCGCTAATTCTCTCTTCTGCCTCATTTATCCTAGCAGAAAAGTATCCATTTTTTGCTTTTACCTCATAAATAGCTTTTTAAAATTTCAACTTGGTTAGATTTTAGTTCTTTTATTTCTCCAGAAAGGAATTTTATTTCTCCAGAAAGAGATTTTTTTTGCTTTTTTTTGAGCACAGCTAGCATCATAATTGTCATTCTGAACTGTAGTTCTGACATCTTAGTAATGTCTGTATTGATTTGGTCCCTAGCCTTCAGTACTGCCTCTTTTTCTTTTCTTTTTTTTTTTTTTACGGTGAGTTTTTTCACCTTGTCATTTTATCCAGATAAGAATAAATGAATGAGAAAACAACATACTAAACAGGTAGCAAGGACCCCAGGAAAATATACATTAACCAAAATGGACGAGACCTAAAACCAGAGCGGGGAAGAAGAAAGGAGAAAAAGGAAATATACGTATATACATATTATATTTATATAGTATATGTGTGTGTATATATGTGTGTGTATATATATGTGTGTGTATATATATATATATTTAGACTGGTGAATAGAATAGATCCACACACTTGATTTGGGGTGTATTTTGGTCTTTTAGAAGAAATTGCCTCCCCAAATTTTAAGTTTTAAAGAAAGAAAAACATATATATATATATATAAATAAGGATAAACATGATGAATGTATGGAATGTGACTGTAAAGATGAAAATTTTAAAAGATTCTGAGACAGGAATTGATAAGAAGTTAGCTGAAAAAAGAAAGAAAAAAAAGAAAGAAGGGGATCAGGTTGGAGACTAGAATAAAGCCATGCACTAGATTTAGGGTATATTTTGATCTGTTAAAAGAAACTGTATCCCAAAATTTTAAGGAAAGAAAAACCTACCTGTATATATATATAAAAAAAATAAGGTTAAATACCAACAAAGTCATAGAATATGACTGTAAATGAAAATTTAAGAAGATTTTTTAAAAAATTATTGATAAAATTGTTTAAAAAGATTAAAATAGGAAAGAGGAAAAATTTTTAAAAAATGGAATAAGAAAAAAATAAAATTAAAAAAATTTAACTTTGAAAGACTAAAGAATCATGGGAAAGAAGCCATGAATTCTATATGTTGCATTCCTTTAGGTCTGGAATTCTGCAGTTCTCATTGATGAGTGAACTTGGTCTTAGCTGGATGTGCTTGCTAATCTTCTGGGGGAGGGGCCTGTTGGAGAGATTCTCAAATGTCTCTGACCAAGGTGGAATAGCTCCACCCTTGCAAAGGGCCAGACTAGGTCATCTGCTTGGGTTTGCTCTTGGTCACTTTTGTTCCTTAAACACTTTCCATACAGCTTTAGAGGACAGAAATGAAAATGGTGGTATCCCAATCTCCAGCCCTGTAGAAGCTGAGAGCACAGGGCCCCCCTCCTCAGTGCACCCTCAGAGAAAAGCAGTCAATCACTGCTGTTTCCCTGGTCTCTGGCCACACTCCATGCTCACTCGGCCTGTGACCAAGCATTTCTATCTCTGGTGCATGGCCCCATTTGGAGTCTCCAAACCTAGCAGATTCCTGCAGCATGCTCCCATGCCACTTTTCCTGGAGGAGGAAGGAGCAGGTCTTCTTCCTGGATCTGCCACTTGTGGAGTCCCTGCTTGAAGAGTAATGGCCTCACTGTGCCTCGGATCACAGCTTATGGTAAGCTCAAGCTGAGAGCCCCCTCCTCAGCTCTGTCTCTGCAGCCAGCTTCCCCACACTGATGCTTGGCAACTCTGCCACATTCAGATACCCCTGGTTTTTTTGTGATCCCATGGGTCCTGAGATCACAGTGTCCCCACAAGAGCTTCACTTCCTGCTTAACCTCTGGAGCGATGTCCCTCAGTGGAGCAGACTTCTAAAAGTTCTGATTTTGGCTCCATTGCTCTACCACTAGTCAGGAGCCATCCCCTCACCCCATGGTCTATCTTCCTGTATATCTCCTTGGATTCCCTTCTCTGCATATCCTGCCTTCCAGAAACTAGTTGCTTTTCTATTCCTAGAATTGGTGCTCTTCTTTTTTAATCTCCTGTTGAGTTTGTAGGTGTTCAGAATGGTTCGATAACTATCTAGCTGAACTCCTGAGACCTGAGTATATTTAGGTCTTCTACTCCTCTGCCATCTTGCTCCAATCCCTTCCAAGTTGCATCTTTTAAGTTTCCCTTTTCAAAAGGGAAAAGTAATCAGATCTTCCATATCCATTGCATATGGAAGTAGATGGTACAAACAATTTTAATTTTATTTGATAAACATACATGAACAAATATAACATACTTGTTTTTTTCTAAACTTCACAATGTATAAATCTTAATGGTATAATTTCATTAATATCTTTACATCATTTGTATTTTTACTTTATATTTTATTTATATTGTTGTAAATCTGATAGTACATTATTAGATTTGCCTTAAATAGGCAATGGAATTTTAAAGTTTTTTAATATAAATATTTACACTTACCCATTTACTGTTTCCAAGGGCTTTTCAATTCTTCAAGCACATTCAAATTCCATGTGGGCATTTTCTTCCTATCTGAAAAACTTCCTTTTGTACTTCTTTTTGTTTTACCTTGTGATGAGCAGTTGTCTCAGCTTTTGTTTTTAAAATGTTTTTTTATAAAAATGTATTAATTTGTGAAGAATATTTTCACTGGAAGTAGAATTCTACATTGAGAAATTTTGCTTTCAGCCATTCAAGGATGTAATCTAGTTGTATCTAAGCTTACATTTTCTGATGAGAATACAGTGTCATTCTTATTATTCTATTCATTCCAATAATATAATGTTTTCTTTATTCTTTGAGTTTCAGACTTTTCATATGTTTTTATTTTATATGTATATATTTCATATGTTTATATGATTTTCCACAGTTTGGCTGAAATTTATCAGAACACATTTCTTTTTTAATTTATCCTGCTTGCATTGGCTGTGATTCTTGAGTCTATAGCTTACTGTGTTTGGGGAAATGTTAAGAAACCTTTTAGCTGTTGTCTCTTTTTAAATATTTTTTATTGAATGTGTTTGCATTTTAAAAAATGATACACAGTGACATTCACTCTGTGGTATATAACTCAATGAGTATTGAAAAAATGCACACACTCTTGTTCCCACTGCCAGTCATGATACACAATATATCTATCACCTCAAAATTTCCCGCTGGCGGCCCCCTTCATATTTATCCCCCACTGCCAATTCCTGGCAACCAATTATCTGTTCTTGTTCCTATATATTTGTCTTTTCCAGAATGTCATATACAGTACATAAGAATTTGAGATCCATTCCTGTTGCCATGTTTTAATGGGTCAAGTCATGTGTTCTACCTACTAAGCCAGCTAGGTGCTGCTAAATAGTTCATTCTTTTATTGTTAAGTAGGCTTTTTAAAAAAAGTTTTTTATTTAAATTTTAGTAAGTTAACATACAGTGCAATATTGGTTTCAGGAGTAGAATTCAGTAATTTGCGGTACCTGGGTGGCACAGTCAGCTGAGTGCCTGACTCTTGGTTTCTGCTGAGTTTGTGATCTCAAGGTTGTGAGATCAAGCGCTGTGTCCAGGCTCCATTCTCTGCCCAAAGTCTGCTTAAGACTCTTTCTCCCTCTGCCCCTCTCTCATACCCTCTCTTTCTCAAATAAATAAATCTTGAAAAAAAAAACCAGTAATTCATCACTTACATGCAATACCCAGTGCTTATTATAAGTGTCCTCTTTAGTGACGATCACCCACCTAGTCCATCTCCCACCATCTCTCTCCATCAACACTTTGTTTTCTATCCTTAAGAGTCTCTTATGGTTTATTTCCATTTTTCCTATCTTCCCATATGTGCATCTATTTTGTTTCTTAAGCTCCATGCATGAGTGAAATCATATGGTATTTGTCTTTCTCTGGTTGACTTATTTCACTTAGCATAATACATTCTAGCTCCTTCCATATTGCTGCAAATGGCAAGATTTCATTCTTTTTAATGACTAATATTCCACTATATAGACATATAGATATGTATAAATATGTATTTATTTATATATCACATCTTTATCCATTCACCAGTTAGTGAAACATATGCATATAGGCTTTTGTGTATATGTAAGTTCTCATTTTTGGTTGATAATATCTAGGGATATGATTTAATTTTACAAACTATTGATAAGGTGACTATGCGAGTACTCCTTCCCATTCATCTACAAGAGTTCCAGTTTCTCTGCACAGATGCTCCATACTTCACAAGCGTACTGTCATTTTTGTTATGTTTTGATTTTTTTTGCCAGTTGCAGATGTCTAATGATATCTCCTTGTGATTTTTATTTAACTTTTTATCTTGAAGTAATTACAGATCACAAAGAGTTACAAAGAAATGCAGATGGAAGACCTGTGTACCCCTTACTCAGATTCTGTCAGTGTTAACAAGTTTTATTATTATAGCACAGTAGTAAAACAAGGAAATAGGTGTTATTAAAATGCACGGACCATATTCAGATTTCACCAGTATACATGCACTAATTTGTGTATATGTGTATGTGTGTATAAGCGCATATGTGTGTGTTTGTATTTAGGTTCATGCAGTTTTACATGTTCAAATTTATGTAACCACCATCACAATCAAGATACAGTAGTGTATTATCACTATATGGCTCCTAATATCACCCCTTTATATAGCCACACTGATCCCTTTTTCTGCCATTTCTAACTCTTGGAAACCACTACTATTTGCCTCTAATTATGTTATTTCACGAGTGTTATATATATGGAATCATACAGTTTGTATCTCTTGGAGATTCACTTCTTTCTCTTCCATAATTTCTACGAACTGCATTGAAGTTCATTGCATGGATAAGTACTTCATTTCTTTTCATTGATGACTAGTATTCCTTTGTGTGGATGTATCAAAACTATTGATGGACATTTGGGTGTTTTGCCAATCTTTAGGTATTATGGAGAGATCTGCAGTGAACAATTGTGCAGAAAACTCTGCATGAATGTAAAATTTTAATTCCCCAAGAAACATCCCCAAGAGTGCAATTGGGGGGTCAATGGAAACCCATTTATATTTTAAAAGTAACTACCAAACTATTTTTCAGAGTGACTGTAACATTTGGCATTCTCACCAATACTATATGAATGACCCAGTGTTTTGGCATCCTTACTAACATTTTATGATATCACTTTTTTTTACAGTCATTCTATTAGGTGTGTATTAATGTTTCATTGTGGTTTTAATTTATATTTCCCTAATGGAAAATGATGTTGAATATCTTAAACATGTTTATTTGGCATCTGTATATTCTCTTCAGTGAAAAATCTGTTCACATCTTTGCCCATTTTCTTATTTTTTCTTATACCTGCTTTTTATATTTATTTATTTATTTACTTTAAAAAAATTTGTTATGTTAGTCACCATATAGTACATCATTAGTTTTTGATGTGTTCCGTGATTCATTGTTTGTATATAACACCTAGTGCTCCATACAATATGTGCCATCCTTAATACCCAGTCCCTGGGCTAACCCATCCCCTGATGCCCCTGCATTCTAAAACCCTCAGTTAGTTTCCTGGAGTCCATAGTCACTCATAGTTTGTTTCCCACTCTGCTCCCCACTTAATTTTCCCCTTCCTTCTCTATGCTATTCCTTATGTTCCATATATAAGTGAAACTATATAATAATTGACTTTCTCTGCTTGACTTATTTCACTTAACAAAATCTCCTCCAGTTCCATCCATGTTGATGCAAAAGTTGGGTATTCATCCTTTCTGATGGCTGAGTAATATTCCATTGTATGTATGGACCACATCTTCTTTATCCATTCATCTGTTGAAAATCTTTGCCCACTTTCTAATTAGAATTTTTAAATGTTGAATTGTCAGAGGTTTTTTTTGTTTGTTTCCTAGATATATATGTTTTTGGATATCTGATTTGAACACATTTTTTCCATTTCTATAAATGGTTTTATCTCAGAACCCAACTTCTTTTAAATTCTTTTTCTGATAAAGTTTACTTCTTTTCCTTTTTGGATCATGCTTTCTATATCAAGTGTATGAACTCTGTCAACCTTAAGTTTTGAAGATTTTCTACCATGATATCTCTAAAAGGTGTGGTTTTGTGTTTTACACTGAAATTCATGATCCATTTTGTGTCACTTTTTGTAAAGGGTGGGAGATTAAATTTTTGACTAATGTGACTTCAAATGTTCCACCATAATTCTTTGAAAAAGCTATCTCTCATCCTTTGAAATGTTTCTTCCCCTTTGTCAATAAGTAATTGGACATTTCTGTATTGGTGTATTTCTCACTTTTCTATTCTTTTCCATTGATCTGTGTGTCATTCTCTCCACCATTTCTATGCTGTTTTGATTATTGTAATTGTATGGTAATCATTGACATTAGGAAGAGTGATTCCTCCCAATTTATTCTTCATTTTCAAAATTGTTTTTGCTATCCTAGGATATCCTTCCACATGCATTTTAGAATAAGTTTATCTTTGTTTAAAAAAATTTGCTATTACCTTGATATAAACGATGTAAGAACTGTGGAATAATTTAGGAAGATTTTACACCTTTACTGTATATTACTGAACCTTCTAATCTATGAATATGGTATGTCACTTCATTTATTTAGAATTTGTATGATTTCCTACATCAGAATATTGTACTTTTCACCAGATACTGTACATGGGTTTTTTAATTTTTATTTAATTTATTTTATTTTATTTAAAAACAATTAATTAACATATAACATATTACTAGTTCCAGAGGTAGAGTTCAGTGATTCATCATTTGTATATAACACCCAGGGCTCATTACAACAGGTGACCTCATTAATATCCATCACCAAGTTATCCTACCCACCCTCCCTTCCAGTGACATTTGTTTCCTAGAGTTGAGAGTCTTTTATGGTTTGCCTCCTCTCTGATTTTGCATTTTATTTTTCCCTCCCTCCCAGATGTGATCCTCTGTTTTGTTTCTTAATCCCACATAGTGAGTGAAATCATACAACAATTTGTCTTTCTCTGATTGACTTATTTCACTTAGCATAATACTCTCTAGTTCTAGCCATATTGTTGCAAATGGTAAGATTTCATTTTTTGATGGCAGAGTAATATTCCATTGTGTATATATACCACATCTTCTTTATCCATTCATCTGTCCATGGATATCAGAACCCTTTCCATGTTCTGGCTATTGTGGACATTGTTGCTATAAAGATTGGAGTGCAGGTGCCCCTTCAAATAACTATGTTTGCATCCTTTGGATAAATACCCAGTAGTGCAATTCCTGGGTCATAAGGTAGCTCTATTTTTCATTTTTTCAGGAACATTTATACTGTTTTTTTGGAGTTTCTGCAGCAGCTTTTTTCCATTGGATATTTTCCCTTGCTTTGTCAAAGATTAGTTGACCATAGAGCTAAGGGTCCATTTCTGGGTTCTCTATTCTGTTCCATTGGTCTATGTGTCTGTTTTTGTGCCAGTAATATACTGCCTTGATGGTCACAGTTTTGTAATAGAGCTTGAAGTCCAGAATTGTGATGCTACCAGCTCTGTATTTCTTTTTCAATGTTCCTTTGGCTATTTTGGGTCTTTACTGTTTCCATACAAATGTTAAGATGATTTGTTCCAGCTCTGTGAAAAATGTTGATCATATTTTGATAAGGATTGCTTTAAAAATACAGATTGCTTTAGGTAGCACAGACATTTAAAAATATTTTTCTTCCAATCCTTGAGCTCAGAATGCTTTTCCACTTCTTTGTGTCTTCCTCAATTTCTTTCTTGAGTGTTCTACAGTTTTTAGAGTACAGATCCTTTACCTCTCTGGTTAGGTATCAAGTATCTTAAGGATTTTGCTGCAGTTGTAAATGGGATCAACTCCTTAATTTCTCTTTCTTCTGTCTCACTGTTAGTGTGCAGAAATGCAACTGATTTCTGTGCATTGATTTTTATATTCTGTCATGTTGCTAAATTCCTATATCATTTCTAGCAATTTTTTTCTGGAGTCTTCTGGGTTTTCTACATAGAGTATCATGTCATCTGTAAAGAGTAAAAGTTCAACTTCTTCTTTCCTGCTTGGGTTGTCTTTTAGTTCTTTTTGTTGACTGGTTGTCAACACTAGGACTTCCAGTACTGTGTTGAACAGCAGTGGTGAGAGTGGGCATCCCTGTCCTATTCCTGACCTTAGGGGAAAAGCTGTTCGATTTTCCCCATTCAGATTCATATTTGGTGTTGGGTTCTTTATATATGTCATTTATGTTATGGAGGTATGTTCCCTTTATCCCTACACTGTGGAGAGTATTTTATAATCAAGAAAAGATGCTATATTTTGTCAAATGCTTTTTCTGCATCTATTGAGAGGATTATATGGTTTCTGTCCTTTCTTACTAACATGATGCCTCACATTGTTGGTTTGTGGATGTTGAACCATCCTTGCATCCCCGGAATAAATCCCATCTGGTCATGGTGAATAATCCTTCTAAATGTACTGTTGGATCCTACTGGCTAGTATCTTGTTGAGATTTTTTTCACCCATTTTCATCAGGATATTGGTCTTCAATTTTCTTTTTTCATGGGGCCTTTGGTTTTGAGATCAAGGTAATGCTGGCTTCATAGAATGAGTTTGGAAGTTTTCCTTACATTTATATTTTTTGGAAGAGTGTCAGAGGAATAGTTTTTCTTTATTAACTTTTCTTTATTTTTAAAAAAATGTATTGTAGAATTCTACTGGGAGATAATCTGGTCCTGGACTCGTTTTGGGGGAGATTTTTGATTACTAATTCGATTTCTTTGTTGATTATGGGTCTGTTCAGGTTTGTTTGTTTGTTTGTTTGTTTTCCTGCTTCAGTTTTGGTAGTTTATATGTTTCTAGGAATGCATCCATTTCTTCCACATTGTCTAATTTGTTAGTTTATAATTTCTCATAATATTCTCGTAATTTGTTGTATTTCTTCAGTGTTTGTTTTGCTCTGTCCTCTTTCATTCATAATTTTATTTATTTGGGACATTTTTCTTTTTGATAATCTGGCTGGTGTTTATTAATCTTATTAATTTTTTCAATGAACCAGCTCCTCATATTGTTGATCTGTTCTACTGTTTTTCTGATTTCTATATCATGGATTTGTGCTCTAATCCTTATTATTTCTCTTCTCCTGATGGATTTAGACTTTATTTGCTGTTCTTTTCCCATCTTACTGAGGAATAAGGTTAGGATGTGTATTTGAGACTTTTCTTATTTCCTGAGATAGGCCTATATAGCCATATACTCCCTCCAAGGACTGCCTTTGCTGCATTCCAAATGTTCTAAACTGTCTGGTCTTCATTTTCATTTTTTCCATTTTTTTAAAATTCTCTAATTTCCTGGTTGACCTATTCATTCTTTAGTAGGATGATTTTTAACCTCCATTTATTTGTTTTGCTTCCAAATTTTCTATTGTTATTAAGTTCAAGTTATAAAACAATGTTGTCTGAAAATATGCAGGGAATAGTCCCAGTCTTTTGGTGTTAGTTGAGACCTGATTTGTGACCTAGTATGTGATATTCTGGAGAATGTTCCATGTGCATTCGAGAAGAATGTGTTCTATTAGTTTAGCAGTTCATCCTAAATATATCTGTGAAGTCCATATGGTCCACTATGTCATTCAAAGCCCTTGCTTCCTTGTTAATCTTCTGCTTAGTTGATCTATACATTGCTATGAGTGGAGTGTTAAATTCTCCTACACTTTTTTTTTGGGGGGGGGTGGTTAGGGGCCCATTTGTTTTATTGCTTATGTTGCATATTCAAACAAATAAATAAACTCCACTTTAAAAATGTAAGGAACATAAAAGCCTCTGTGCAACTTCTGTATTATTTTTAAATTTCTACTGGCTAATAAAAGTATTTCCACTATGGAACTGGAACTATCTAGAAATGCACACGATGAATTTTTGTCATGCAGGATACCTGAAACATTATTATATCTTAACTCATGATACAATTGAACAGTTTCAAATCAAATATCTCTATGTGAATAAGGAATATAACTATTGTTACAGTTGCAAAAATCTTACCAGTTTAGGAACATAGTAACAGTCAGGTCCCCAAATGTTAATTATATAAAATCTTAAGGAAGAAAAACAGTATCTAGCTGCAGCTGTGTCCCATTTCTTTAAAGGGATATTTGGCACTTTTAGTCTTCCTTCTTTAAGTCATGTTGATTTGCAAAGGTCAGTGTTATATGACACTGAAGACCGTGGACAGATACTGTTCATAGGACACCTGAATACAGACGTTCTGATCCACTTTGTAGCACCTGAATATAATGGTCAACCTCTGCAAGATGACGCAGCCCTGGATGAAGTTGTCAAATGTGATCTACCCCTGTCATTGTTGTTCAAACTTGCAAATGAAGATGTTGTGAAACTGGTCAGAGAGCTGGTACCCAAAACCAGCTTCGTTTGAGCTAGTTCTTGAGCTTGCTTGAGCTAGTTCTTGTCAGTCATCCCAGAGTTGTCCATGTCATAGGTGCAGAACACATTCTGCCAGTCTGTGATGTACTTCCACATGCCAGTGAACTCACTGACCTTCATGCCAGCCTTGTTCACTTGGTCAAACTTAGATACAATTGACCTGATAGTCACTGGATTAAATGGAGTCCATATGCTTCTGAAAAAATCCCACAAGAAGCTTTGGTCCAGCAGTGCCTCGCCTTCAGCTAGGACAGTGGGGGCTGGTTGGGGCCAGCAGGTTGGAGTAGGCAGCCATAGGCCTAGGGGACTGCTGGGTTGCAGAGGCCCAGGGCATCTCCACTTCCACCAAATTCTCCTATACCTTATTATTGTATTATTTTCAATGTGTTTTTTTAATTTTGTTATCAATTGCTTTGTGTAATTGGCTTCGCCAATGTTAGGGACATAAATATTTACAGTTGTTAGATCCTCTTTTTGAATAGGCCATTTTCTTATGATACAGTGTCCTCCTTCATTTCTTATTACAGTCTTTGGTTTAAAATCTACTTTGTGTGATATAAAGACAGCTACCTCTGCTTTCTTTTGATGTCCATTAGCATGATAAATAGTTCTCCACTCCCTCACTTTTAAACTGGAGGTGTCTTTGGGTCTAAAATGAATCTCTTATAGACAGATATATAAGATGGGGTCTTTGTCTAATCTGATACCTGTGTCTTTTAATCGGAGCATTCAGTCCATTTATATTCAGAGTAATTATTGAAAGATATGAACTTAATGCCATTGCATTATTTGTAAAGGTCACTGTTTCTGTAGATCTAAAGGTCACTGGCTCTGTTTCTTTCTGGTCTATGTTAGTTTTGGGATCCCTCTTTGCTCAAAATATCCCCTTTAATATTTCTTGGAGGGCTGCTTTAGTGATCACAAGTTCTTTTAGTTTCTGTTTGTCCTGGATGGTCCTTTCCTTCTCTTCAAGATGACAGCCTTGCCAGATAAAGTATTCTTGGCTCCATATTTTCCTCACTTAGCACCTTGAATATAATGCTGGTTCTTTCTGGCCTGCCGGTCTCTGTGGACAGGACTGCTGCCAGTCTTATGTTTCTACCTCTGTAGGTTAAGGACCTCTTGTCCTGAGCTGCTTTTAAGATTTCTCTTTATCTCTGAAATTTGCAAGCTTCACTATAATATAATATAACATATGTCAAGTCATTAACTTATTTTTATTGATTTTGAGAGGGATTCTCTGTGTTTCCTGGACTTGAATACCTCTTTCTTTCCCCAGATTAGAGAAGTTCTCAGCTATAATTTGCTGCAATATACCTTCTACCACTCTCCCCCTTTCCTCTTCCTCTGTGACTCCAATTATTCCAATATCGTTTTGCTTTATGGTATTGCTGATCTCTTGAATCCTCCCTTTGTGATCTGGTAGTTGTTTGTCTCTTTTTCTCAGCTTCCTCATTCTCCATCATTTTGTCTTCTATATTACTGACTCCTCTGCCTCATATAGCACTTAGAACCTTCAGTTTTTATTTCCTCTCAGAACTATCTTTTTTTATTTTGGCCTTTTTAGATATTAGTTTTTTTGTTTCTCCATAAGGGATTCTCCAGTGTCTTCTCTGCTTTTTTCCAAGTCAAGATAGTATCTATAATCATTGTTTTGAATTCTCAGTATGTCATCGTACTTATATCCATATTGATTGAATCCCTGCCAGTGAGTACTCCCTCTTGTTCTTTATTTGGGGTGAGTTTTTCTGTCTTGCCATTATGTCCAGAAAAGATTAGATGAATGAGAGAGAAAATTCAAAATAGAAAAAGCAACAAACTAAAATACACACTAAACATATGAGAAGAAAATAAAAATTTAAAAACAAGAAAAAGGGACGCCTGGGTGGCTCAGTTGGTTAAGCAGCTGCCTTCGGCTCAGGTCATGATCCCAGCATCCTGGGATCGAGTCCCACATCGGGCTCCTTGCCCGGCAGGGAGCCTGCTTCTCCCTCTGCCTCTGCCTGCCACTCTGTCTGCCTGTGCTCGCTCTCTCTCTCTGACAAATAAATAAATTTAAAAAAAAAAAAGAATAAAAACAAGAAAAAAAATGAGAAAAAATCAATCAAGAAGTAGAATAGAACACAACAATAAACTAGATCCTGGATATATTTTTGTCTGTTTGTTAGAAGAAATTGATCCCACAATTAGAAAGAAAGAAGTTATATATATACAAAAATATAATTGAATACAATGAAAGGAAACCAAATAGTTAAAAACATATGTATAACATAAATGTAACAATAAGAATTTTGTTTTTTTCATTTTTTAAAAATGATATTTATTAACATATAATGTATTATTTGCCACAAGAGTACATGTCTGTGAATCATCAGGCTTACACATTTCACAGCATTCACCATATCACATACCCTCCCCAATGTCCCTAACCCAGCCACCCTCTCCCTACCTCTCTTCCCCCAGAAACCCTCTGGTTTGTGAGATTAAGAGTCTCTAATGGTTTATCTCCCTCCCAATCCCATCTTATTTCATTAAAAATATTTTTTAAAAGAATTGATAAAATTAGAAAAGAGCTGAATGAGAAAAAACATAAAAACTGAAGGACTAAAGAATAATAAGGAAAAAACATGAGTGCTATATACTGTTTTCCCCAGGAGCTAACATTTTGCATTTCTCTATGATCAGTAAACTTGGATGTTTCATCAGTAAAGCTGGATGTTACTGTTGGTCTTCTGGGAGAGGGACCTTTTGCACTGATTCTCAGGTACCTTTGCCTGGGGGAATTACACCACCCCTTGCCAGGGGGTGGGCTCAGTGTAAGTGGTTCTGGATTGCACCACATGGCACTGGTTTGCTCCCTGAAGGATTTTAGTACCAATGGGGGGAGGGGCTAAAGATGGTGATGTCCTGATCTCTAGCCCCTGAGCTGAAAGTTTGCTTCCCCCCACTCTTCAGTGAACCTTCACAAAAACAAAAACAAAAACAAAACAAAAACAAAAACAAAAAAACAATCACTCTTGTCTCCCTAGTTTTCACCAGAACTCTGTGTTCACCCAGCCTGTGACCAAGCATTTTTATTTCAGGCATCCTACCCTGCTTAAGTCCCCAAACTTTACAGACTCCTGTGGTGTGGATCCATGCCATTCTTCCCAGGGAAGGGTGGGGAGGGGACTTGCTGGACCCCTGCTCAGAGAGCAGTTGCCCCACCATAGAGTGGTTCGTGGTTTATGGCAACACTGAGCAGAAAGCTGGTGCCTAGTTTTGCTGTTTGCAGTTGGCTTCCCTCCTCTGGTGCTTGGGAACTTTGCCACATTCAGGCATCCCTGTTCTTTTTGTGGCCCTGGGGATCCTGAGACCATGCTGTCTGACCTGGGATTCTGCCTGGCTTTGCCACCTGAGCCTTTCAGGCAGTGAAATCTCCCATAACAACTGACTTCTAAGTGTGTTCTGCTTCTTATAATACTCTCAGTAGCCTGCTTAAGCCAGATCCCTCCTTTTCCACCCCCTACAGTTTATATTTTGTTATATTTCCCTGGTTCATGCCTCCATACCTCCTACTTTGCAAAAGTGGTAGCTTTTCTATTTGTAGAATTGCAGACTCTTTTCTCAGATAGTTCTTGGTTTTTCAAGTGTTCAGAATGATTTGATGACTATATAGGTGAATACCAGGGACCAGATGAAAATAGGGTTTCCTATTCCTCTGCCATCTTAACTCTATCCAGATACTGTACATGTTTTATTTCATATTTTGTTATTTCCTTTTCTTTAGAGCAATTTCAAATGTGTTGTACACACAGAACATATTTTTACATTTATAAACATCAATCATAATGTTAATCTTAATATTTATTGCTTCTACACCATCTAACTCTTTTCAGTCAACTTTGTATGCATATTTTCCACTTGTGAGCCATAGCAAATAAGTGTTCATGTCCAAATGTTGTAAAAAGATGAAAGGATACTGTCCTAGGTCTTCTTTACAGTGCAGAATGTTCCAGATATTTGTGACAAAATATTGCCTGACAAAGTTTGACTAACTGGATGAGCATATTTTATTTATTTTTTATCATTAGAAATACTCTGTTTGGTCATTGATTCTTGAGTAGGAGAAAAATTATGAAAGCATCTGAAGACTCATGAGATTTCATTTTTATAATCCATTTCAGTATCACCATGACAGTTCAGATTTCTATTCTTTTTTATTTTCCATTTGTCTGATTAAAAATTATAAAATGTCTTTCTCCATTGAACTTCTTTGCTTTATCATTATGGGTAGTAAAAGAAAATTTCTGAATTCTCAGTCATGGTCAATAGAAGCTAAAATAAAAAAAAAAACAAAAAACGCAAGGTTGACTCCAGGGCTCTTCTGTAACTTCTTGAAAGTTGATACATTACTTTGGGTAACCACATAGGAAAACTGAGATTTTTCAGTGAAATAAAATAGGGATCCAAGAAACAAACCAATAAGGTTGCTATGATCATTCAGTGAGAGAAAGAATTTTCTTTTTCAACAAATGGTACTGGGATAATAGGATATCAACATGCAAAAGTATGAAGTTAGACCCTTACATCATATACAAAAATTAACTTCAAATGGATTGTAAAGATTTACATCTAAGAACTAAAGCTATAAAATTCTTAGAAGAAAACATGGGAAGTCTTTATTACATTGAATGTGGCAACAATTTCTTGGATATGATGCCAAAGCACAGACAACAGAAGAAAAAATAGATAAATTGGAATTCATCATTAATTAATAAATGTTCATCAAAAGACACTATCAACAAAAATATAACCCAGTGTTTATAAATATTATATCTGAGGAAGGATTAATATCCAGAATATATAAACAGAATATAAACAACAACTCAATAACAAAGAAACATCCTAGTTAAAAAAAATGGACAAAGGACTCTAATAGACATTTCTCCAATGAAGATATAATAATGGCTAATAAACACATGAAAAAGTTTTCAGCATCACTAATTGTTAAGAAATTGCAAGTCAGAACTATGAGACTCCAATTCACACCTATTAGGATGCCTATTATGAAAAAAATAAAAAATGTCAAGTGCTGATAAGGATGTGGAGAAATTATAATCCTTGTGCATTGCTAGTGGGAATATAAAATGCTGCAACCTCTGTGGAAAATAGTATGGTGGTGCCTCATGGAATTAAATATGGAATCACCATATCCTGCAATTCCACATCTAATTATATACTTAATAGTATTGGAAGCATGGATTTAAACAGGTATTTATAGACCCATGCTTGTAAGAGCATTAATTACAATAACTAAAAAGTACAAACATTCAAATGTCCATGGACAGATAAATGGAGAAACAAAATGTAGTATATACATATAATGCACTATTATTCGGCTTTAAAAAGGAATGAAATTGTGACACATGCTACAACATGGATGGAATGTGAAGGTCTTATACTAATTAAAATAAGGCAGTCACAATAGAAAAAATATTGGATAATTCTGCTTTTATGAGGTACCTAGAATAGTCAAATTTATAGAAAAAAATAGAAGGGTAGTTGTCAGAGGTTGGGTGAGGATTGGAAATGGTACATTAATATTTAAGAAGTTCAATCTGGGGGGTAAAAAAGTTCTGGTGTCTGATGGCGGTAATGATGCACACTTAAAAATGTTTGAAATGATAAACTTTATTATGTATTTTAGCACATAAATAACTAAATATTATGTATTTAGCACATAATAAAAAATTAGGAAAAAATCCCTTTATGATATTGCAAAAAATAACATAATATTTTGAATTAATTTTGTGAAGGAAGTATAAGATAAACCATGAAAACTAAAAATACAATATTGACTGAAAGATCTGCATAAAATATAGACATGCCATGTTCATGTAGTAGAAGTTTCAATATTGTTAATACAGAAATACTTCCCAAATCAATCTACAAATTCAACACAATTCTTAACAAACACAAGCAGTATCTTTTTTTGCAGAAATTGACAAACTGACCATAAAAGTCATACAGAAATTCAAGGTACATGGAATTTAAAAACAACCTTGAAATCAGTTTCCAACCTACAGAATGGGAGAAGATATTTGCAAATGACATAGAAAATGGGCTGATATCCAAGATCTATAAAGAACTCCTCAAACTCAAAACACAGAACAGATAATCATGTCAAAAAATGGGCAGAAGGCATGAACAGACACTTCTCCAAAGGAGACTTACAAATGGCTAACAGACGCATGAAAAAATGTTCATCATCATTAGCCATCAGGGAGATTCAAATGAAAACCACATTGAGATACCACCTTACACCAGTTAGAATGGCCAAAATTAACAAGACAGGAAACAAGTGTTGCAGAGGATGTGGAGAAGAGGAACCCTCTTATACTGTTGGTGGGAATGCAAGTTGGTGCAGCCACTTTGGAAAACAGTGTGGAGATTCCTTAAGAAATTAAAAATAGAGTTACCCTATGACCCTGCAATTGCACTACTGGGTATTTACCCCAAAGATACAGATGTAGTGAAAAGAAGGGCCATCTGTACCCCAGTGTTTATAGCGGCAATGGTCACAATCTCTAAACTGGGGAAAGAGCCAAGATGTCCTTCAACAGACAAATGGATAAAGGAGATATGGTCCATATATACAATGGAATATTCTGCCTCCATCAGAAAGGATGAATATCCAACTTTTGTATCAACATGGACAGGACTGGAGGAGATTATGCTGAATGAAATAAGTCAAGCAGAGAAAGTCAATTATCCTATGGTTTCACTTACTTGTGGAGCATAAGGAATAACATGGGGGACATTAGGAGAATGAAAGGAAAAATGAATTGGGGGAAATTGGAGGGGGAGATGAAGCATGAGAGACTGTGGACTCTGAGAAACAAACTGAGGGTTTTGGAGGGGAGGGGGGTGTGGGGACAGGTGACCCTGGTCGTGGGTATTAAGGGGATGCATTGCATGGAGCACTGGGTATGGAGCATAAACATGGGGAGATGGAGAGGAGAAGGGAGTTGAGGGAAATTGGAAGGGGAGGTGAATCATGAGAGACTATGGACTCTGAAAAACAACCTGAGGGGTTTTGAAGGGACAGGAGGTGGGAGGTTGGGGGAGCCAGGTAGTGGGTATTGGGGAGGGCACATACTGCATGGAGCACTGGGTGTGGTGCCAAAACAATGAATACTGTTATGCTGAAAAGAAAAAAAAATCTCGGAACACTGAAAAAACAAAGTAAAATAAAAAGAAGCCTTGAAAAACGTCTTTCAAGAACATGCTTCTTAATTCCAAAACATAATACAAAGGTAAAATAATCAAGATGGTGTAGTACTGTCTTAAGGATAAGGATAGACATTAGTTCAATGGAATAGAATAAAGAGTCCAGAAATAAAACTTCATGCTTGTAGCCATAGATCTTTGACAAGGATACCAAGACAATATAATGGGAGGAAAGAATGGCCTTTTCAACAAATGAGAGAAGTAGATAACCACATGCAAAAGAAAGAAGTTAGATTGCTACATCACAACATTCATAAAAATTAGCAGAAAATGGATCATAGATCTATATGTAAGAGTTGAACTTATAAAACACAACACACATAACTAAATTTTGGGGGACTTGGCATAGGCTATGTTTTAGGAAACACCAAAGCATAAGTGGGTAAAGTAACAATAGACTGATTGAACTTCATTGAAATTAAGAACTTCTGCACTGTGAATGATACAACCAAGAAGACAACTACTGAATGAGAGTAAATATTTGCAAATCATATATCTCATATGGGACTTGTATCCAGAATATGTAAGCAATACTTACAAGTTCATAATTAAAAAAAAAAACTACTCAATTAAAAATGGGAAGATATTTGAATATATATAACTCCATAAAAATATACAAATGGCCAATAAGCCTATCTTTAAGATAATTGTAACAAAAATACAGGCAACGCATGTTAGTGAGAATGTGGATAAATTGGGATCTCCTTGATGCCCTTTGTTCAGCACTGCTCCATCTCTGGTGTCTCCTTTCCACTTTCAACCCAGTAAGAGCTGCTGTTGAATTAGCTTTAGGTTATCTCATAGTGTGTGTGTGTGTTTATATATCTTTCCCTTTCCCTTCAGTGCTTCACCATGCAGATTCTAGCCATTAAAACTGTTGTGAATACTTTCTTCTGCCTCCTTAACTCAGTGGGAATTCAGCACTTTCCCTAGAACTCCCAATTCTCTGTGCTGAATCAGGAAATTGTCCATGGGTAAAATTGGATTTTTATAAAATCAATATCATGTTTCCTTCCTTCAGATATTATAGCTTTGCATTTTTTGTTGCTTTCTAGAAACCATTTATTTCATGTATTTTGTCCTATTATATATTTTGTTATGAGGATTAGTTAATCACCATTTAATAAAAAATAATCATCATAGCCAAAGCAGAAGCTCTTTCTTCCTTAGAATAATGGATATTGCCAAATTAATCCAATAATGATTAGGTTCAGGTTGGTTAATGAGCCTTTGGAGTAATTAAGCACATGAGAAGGAAGCTCCACTTCCAGTATGATATAATTTTTAGTTATGGTGAATAGATGGAGAGTTGACCTTTTCTGGCAGATGAGGCAGGAAAGGATAGCTTTAAAAGGATTGAGTTCTACGATAGCCTAAGCCCTCTATATATGTGCTTAATTTTAATATTTTGCATATATTTGTCAATTTATTTCCTTTAATATCTCTAACATCCTGAGTCACTTTCTTTTAGGTAAATCACTTTTTATCAACATATAATTGGATTTTATGGATTTTATGTTTTAAAGTTACAGAATTTTTATCTCTTTTTGAGAGACACTAAATTAATTTGCATTTAGTATCATAATTGTTTTGGTGGTAATTCTGATTGCTTAATTTAGTCTTTTATGTATTTACTTGTATAGTTTATTTTGTTTAATTGGAACAATGTTTCTTAGGTTTTTCTAGTTTTCTGTAATGTCTTTATAACATCTAGAGTAATATTTATTTTTCTAAGTAATATAGTCAAAATTAGAATAATATCACCTTATACAGATAATATGGAAATTTAACTTAGTTTACAGTCATTGTTGTTTTTTAAAAGTAGTCATCAATGATGTCAGTAATTTTTTATTAAATTAGTTTTTTTATATTAAATTAGTTTTAAAATACTTTTTTTTAAACTCCTGCTTTCATTTTTTTTAGTTTTTTTTTAAATTTCATTTCTTTTCAGGGTAATAGAATTCATAGTTTTACACCACACCCAGTGCTCCATGCAATGCGTGCCCTCCACAATACCCACCACCTGGCTCCCCCAACCTCCCACCCCCCGCCCCTTCAAAACCCTCAGGTTGTTTTTCAGAGTCCATAGTCTCTCATGGTTCATCTCCCCCCCAATTTCCCTCAACTCCTTTTTTTTTGTTTTACTTTTTTAATGGAAGAAATATTAGGTAAGTATCAATTTAATGTATACTACATAGCTCATAGAAGGGAATGTAATAGAATAAAGTATATATAATAAAGCACATAACTAAATATATATATAAAGATTAAAAATAAATGTATATCAATGATATAGATAGCTAGATATACATATATATATACACATGTAATTATAATGGACTTTGGGGAATAGTCACACAACACAGGAAAATGCTTTTAAATTTATTTCTTCTCTTACTGTATTATTTGAATCCCTAACTTTTATATTTCAAATCACTAATGTACTTTTAATATAATTCTTGAAAAAGTTAAAAGATTCTCTCACGTTTTCAGCTTATGAGAAGTACATGCCTATAAAACGACGCCCTCCTTCTCGAAAAAATAACTTCTTGTTTGGTTTCTACATTTTTCTGCCTCTCCTTGTTTTAACTGCCATCATTGCTTTTAAATGCAATAAAATAAGATTTGGGGACCGAGAGGGAACTGAAGGGTAAGTAAACTTTTTATTATTTATATTTAACATAAAAATGCATTGCAGGAAGAATTCAAATGTAATTAAGAATGTTGCAAGTAGGGATTCTTGGATGGAGTGTGTTAATATCTTGAAATATTGAGCCTTAGTATATACCAACTTGTTTCTAAATTTCAGTCAGTCAGATATCCTTTATGTTCTCATAGGTCAGAAACAACTGAAGATACTCAGTAAATTCATAGGACCTTTAAGTAGAAAACCATGTTAACTATAATTTCTTCAGGGGTAATTTCTACTCCCCAAGCAACCCCACTTTCCTTGCATTGACATTCAGTTGTGCCAAGGAGATTAGTAAAGATAGAGAAGGAAATTTTGTGAATAGAATATGTAGAAGGTGAGAAAAATATAAAAAGAAAATAAGGTATGAAAGAAAGAACACAGATCACAAAGTCACAAACCATTTGACACTTAATATTGTTCATGTGTTTCTAAAATTAGAATTAAGGTATTTGCACAGCTTTTTTTATATTTTTGGTAGAGCAGAGCTTGATTAGGTCTTTTAATTAAATATAATTTACATATGATATTATATTAGTTTCTGGTGTACAAAACAATGATTCAATTTTTTTATATATTACAAAACGAGCACCACAATGTCTCATGAAAGTCCATCACCATACACAGTTAACAAGTATTTTTTCCCTCTGATGGTGACTTTTAAGATCTACTCCCTTAGCAAGTATCAAAGATATAATACTGTATTGTTAGCTATAGCCACTATGCTGTATATTATATACCCGTGATTTATTTATTTTATATCTGGAAGTTTGTACCTTTTGGCTCCCTGCACCCATTTTGCCCACTCTGTACACTCATCTCTGGCAACCACCAATCTTTCTGTATCTAGGAGTTTATTTGTTTATTTAGTTGTGGATTATACATATAAGTGAGAATATATCATAGTTGTCTTACTCTGTCTGAATTATTTCGCTTAAACACAGCTTTTCTCTTTACCATCACACCAATACAAACCATAATTTTGCTTAGTGGATTTTTAGGAAAATGAGAATGCAGAAGTAAAGATAAATAAGTGGATCTTGTTGTTCCATGCTAAAGGAAAATATATTTTTTTCTTATGTGTGTAGATGGAGATAAAATAATATAAAATTTCCATCGACATCTCCATTTCTCAAGTTAGTTCATTTTATTTCTCAACAAGTTAGTAAGCAACCAGTTAAAGCCACCATAATTTTTACAGATATTTCCATAATAATTAAATTGTTATAATTTATTTAATTGAATGATGTCTGGCATAAGCCTTCCACTGCTCTTTCTTAAGACATCCTGGAAAAATCTGAATAGTTGCTAGACACAAATCTGACTTTTGGAAGAAATGTTATACTAAGGGATCATTGGTCATAAATAACAAAATCTGGTTATAACAGCCCAAGTTTTAGATCAACAGTAAGTGGTTTTAGGACCACAAAGGTATGTTATTATGTAGAGCTGAAGTCCAAAGGAATGGTAATGAATTAGATATTCAGAAAATTGATTATTCTTTCCATCACCTAAGGACTTTATGAATGAAAACATCTATTGTCTATCAATTCCCTCCAAAATGACTTCTCTGCTTGCACATAGTCCAGCATACCTATCTCAATCCTTTCTAGATTCATTTTCAAATAAAATACAAATAAGCTGTCCAGAGCCAATGCTTCTTTTTTTTTTTTAATTTATTTGACAGAGAGAGAGAGATCACAAGTAGGCAGAGAGGCAGGCAGAGAGAGAGGAGGAAGCAGGCTCCCCACTGAGCAGAGAGCCCGATGTGGGGCTCGATCCGAGGACCCTGAGATCATGACCTGAGCCGAAGGCAGAGGCTTAACCCACTGAGCCACCCAGGTGCCCCGAGCCAATGCTTCTTAATTCACATTTTCAAGAGATAAAGAAAATAGCTGTGTAAATGTATCTAAATCAGCTGATGTTCTGTCTGGATTTATAGTTTTGAGTTCGGTCTTCAAACCTGATCTCATCATCTGTAGCCAAGGAATTGTTGCCATGTAATAGGAACCCGAACACAATAACACTCCTCTTCAACAGGAATTGAGTATGTATAGGAGCCAAAGGAAAACAAAAATGGTGGCTATGTAAATTCCACAATATGTAATATTGTAGCTGAAAGATATAGAGGACTCATTTAGGACCTCAAAAAAAGTGAATAGTTATTTACATAGTTAATTGATAGAACAATAAAATTGGAAATATGATAACCCTAAAAGTAATGCTATTTTTTTAACACAGGTTTATATCAGAAGACAGCGATAGTAACAGCACCATGTCATAGAGTTAAAGGTGAATTGAAAGAGTCAAATTATTTAAAATGATGTTATTCATGAAAAGGTTTTTTAAAAGAAATTTAATAATACTTCACTATAAGGAAGCTATTATTCCACATTTCATCATACTGATTCTTATTTATCAATATCATATACTAAAACAAAGACCAAAAGCGTTTAATAATTTTGTTTTATATTAATTTAGAAATGTTAATATTAACTAACATTAGCTAGATTTATTAAGCAACATATTTGTAATGAAAAATTACATTGAAGAGAATTTAAATATATTCTTAAAATATTTACGAGCAATTATGCATCCTTCTCTGACACTTGAGATTCCTATTAGTAGATATACACAGATTAACTCCTACTGTTTATATTTATTCTTCACTAAGATTCCATGGTTATTGTTATTCTCATACTAAAATGAGGAAACAGACATAAAGAATTTAAGTAATTCCCTGTGAATTTTAGTAAGTTTCAGTGAGTTTTGAACTGGAGTTTCATTTAAGACAACCAGACTCCAGGGTTAAACTCTTAAGAACTCTACAATTTTGACACATAGCCGATATATCTGGTGAAGGGGAATGGACTTTACATTTATTGAGGATCTATTAGATGCCAGGCAAAATGATAAATTAACTGTCCCTCCAGGGTAGAAAAATAATTCTTTGCTAAAAGAAGGAATAAGGTTGGCATCTGTATATATTGAATATATGTACCTATATATTCTCTCTGTCTTTCTCTCTCTCTATATATATATATGAATATATCTGTATGTATTCAAATTTATGAGACATATACATAAATAATAATATTTGACATATTAGACCTATCACTGGGAGTAAATGTAAAAATTTAACCATGAGTGAAAATAAGAGTTCATCCAATTACTAATGTGCCATTCCTCCATATTTTACTTTGATGGAGAGTTAAGTCAACGGATCTCTGTTTACCATCTGCCACCAGAGAAGACATTTACAAATACTACCCTACATGTAAAATGGTCTTATTTCTCAGTAAGGGTAAATGGGAGAGTTGGTGGTGAGGAAAGAGCTGGATAGAGGTTTTGAATATGATTGAAAGAGTGAGCCCTATTCAGCAAGG
>PISX010020988.1:0-34615 GCA_004024625.1 Mellivora capensis | reverse complement strand
GATGGTCCTGTTTCAAAGGGTTTCCTGTGGTCCTATCCCACAGATTCATCAGGAACAACCACATATATATTTCCGTCTCTGACTGAAGCTGAGATACCCCACACCTTCACACATACACATATTTATTATTCCAAATCCTTTTAACAAACTTGGATAATAGAGACCATCATAGTTGAAGAACATGAGGTTCCTTGGACATAAAAAAAAAAATTGCCCAAATATGATAGTCCGTGCTTAGGCCTGTCATGCTCAATCCCCCACAAGCTTTGTCATACTAGATGAAGCTGCATATATGCTTATATCATTTCAAGGTGACTAAGGATAGGAGATGCCTTGTCATTACTAAACATATAAACTCCTAATGATGATGCTAGGTGACACTTGAGGGAAAGAAATTTTTTCTGGTCCCTGATTGTTAACTCCAGGTGATAGGGCTTGTGCTGAGGTATAATCATGCCCTTCTCGTCCCTTCATACTGATTGTAGCAGTATTCCTTGTCATTAAGTTGGGGAGGGAAAACTGGACAGATGATTAGTCCAATATTGCTCTCACAGATTCCTCTTTATATCTTCTATGAGCCTTGGCAACAAAGAAATGGAAATTAATCTCTACACCCAACATGAGGCTCGAACTCACAACTCTGAGATCAAGGGGTCAGATGTTTCACCAACTAAGCCAGCCAGGTGCCCTTAGAAAATGGAAACTATTATGAGGCCTTATAAATACTACAGTTTCTATCCTATAGTGCCAGATTATATTGTGGTGACTATAGGAAACATTGTGCCCAAAGACCACGTCTCTAACAGAAATCATAGAATTGCAAAAGTTACTCTATAAACAGCAGCCTCTTCATGAAGACCTATCCACTTGGGTCTGTCATTTCGGGGCTGAAAAATTGTCTATTTCCTTTAAGGAAAATTTTCAACCAAGAGGCAATATTTAAGCAGATCTCAAAGTCAGAACTCAAAGTCAATGGCATATTTCAGAACAATCAAATTTAATATGGTTTGAGGTTTTGCAATAAAATCTCATATGATCCTAAGCAAAGAGTGAAACTCCCTTCCCAAAGTCCAGGAAAGAACTTGAACTGGTGATACTAAAAAATAGGTTAAACCAAACCAAAGGAAACAGACAGTAGGATGGGAGGCTCTGCCAACACAGGGTGGACTGGAACAGATAGTCACATACATTATCATTTTCCAAAACATCCTCTCTCCTGGAAGCCAGTGTTACCACTTGGCCTGCCAAAAGCCATGTGACCAGCCATTAATAACAAACTCAGGTCAACCTATCCTATGAAGCACTTAACCCTTTAATCTCACAACAGTGCTGTTTTGAAGATGAACTGGTATATTTTTGTGTTGAAGGAATTTAAAGTTTGGGATAGCTCAAAATAAGTTGTCTAAAGGGATATTTTTCTTTCAGAAGTTATGTAATCTGTTCCTTGCTGAGGACTGCAGAAGATGACAGTTAAGAGATGACAGTTAAAATTGTGCCTAACATTTTAAGCCAATCACTATTTATGGAAAATTATTCTCTGTGTTTGGATATTCCTCAAGCAAAACAAAATATTAATAATGATAACAAGAAGAAGAAGAAGAAGAAGAAGAAGAAGAAGAAGAAGAAGAAGAGGAAGAAGAAGAAGGAGAAGAAGAAGCGCATTTTATTTAAAGACATGAAGTAAAAGTTTTACTAATAAAAAATTAAATGCTACTTTACCCTCTTTAGGCAGACACTGTATTTAGAATGTTCATTCACTTTCTAATTTAATTTTCTAAATAACTCTGTTATGCAGAGTTTAAAGTTAGAGAAATCAAGACCTAGAGGGCTAGGTAATGATTCCATTCATAATGGGGGCTTGGCTTTATGGGATTAATCCCTCAATCCCTCCACTCCCCATATTATTCTCAGAGAAAATACAACGAAACTCTTCTTTGCAACTGAAATATGCATTTCTTAGTGAAACTTTTTTCAATTTTTTGTGATAAAATATTCATAATATAAAATTTACATCTGATTTTAAGATGTGTAGCTCATTGTTAATAAGTACAATTTATACTGTTGTGCAACCATCACCACCATCCATCTCTAGAACTCTTCTTGCAAGACAGAAATTCTATGCCCATTAAACTTTAACTTTCCATTCTCTCCTCCCCACCCCCACCCCTGGAAACCACCATTCTGCTTTCTGATTCTGTGATTTTTGCTAACTTTAGGATCTCACATTAGTGGACCAATACAGCATTTGTCTTTTTGTTTCTTGTTTATTTCACTTAGCTTAATGTTCTCAAGGTTGGCCATGTTGTAGCATGTCAAAATGTCTTTCCTTTTTAAAGCTGAATAACATTCTATTGTATGCATATGTGGTGTTTTGTTTATCCATTCATTTGTTGATGTACACTTGTGTTGCTTTCCATTTTAGCTATTGCAAATGATGCTGCTGTGAACATAGGTATACAAATAAATACCTGAGTTCCTGCTTTCAGTTCTTTTGCCTGTATATTCAGAATTGGAATTCCAGACTATGCAGTAAGTTTAAGTTTAATTTTTTTGAAGAAACCATACTTTTTTCCATTTTACATTTCCACCAACAACGCACAAGGGTTCGTTTCTCCACATTCGCACCAAATCTGGTTTGTTTTTGTTTTTCTTTTGTTTTGTTTGATAGTAGCCATCCTAGTGGGTATGAGATGGCGTTTCATTGTGGTTATATGCATTTCCTTAATTATTAGTGATGTTTGACATCTTTTCATTTGCCTACAATTTATTTGCTCATGGTTTATAATCCTTTTAATATGCTATTGAATTCAGATTGCTCGTGTTTTGTTGACGATGTGGCATCAGTATTCATAAGGTATATTGCTATATAGTTTCCTTTTCTTGTAACATCTTTGCTTGGCTTTGGAATCAAGGTAATGCTGGCCTTATAGAATAAGTTAGGAAGAGTTCCCTCCTCTACAGTTTCTGGGAGAAGTTTAAGAAGATTGATGTTAGTTCTGTTTTAAATGGTAGAATTTTCACCAATGAAGTCATCAAGGACAGAATTTTTCTTCATTGGAAGATTTTTTAATTATTGACTCAATGTCCTAAAGAGTTATAGGCCAATTTAGATATTCTATTTTTGTGTGATTCAGTCTTGGTAGGATTTGTGTTTCTTGAAAAATGTCCATTTCATCTAGATTATCCACTTTGACAGATTGTTGGAGTATGATTGTTCATGGTAACTTCTTGTAATGCTTTTTGTTTTTGTAGTAATAGTACCACTTTAATTTATGATTTTATTATGATTTTGAGTTTTCTTTTTTGCTTAGACTATCTAGCTAGTTTGTCAATTTTTTTATCTTTTTGAAGAAACAACTTTTAGTTTCATTGATATTTTTCTATTATTTTCCTATTTTCTATTTTATTTATCTCTGCTCGAATCTTTATCATCTCCTTCCTTCTGTTATACTTGGGCTTAGTTTGTTATTTTTTTTCTAATTTCTTAAGGCATAAGTTTAGGTTGTTGATTTGAGGTTTTATATTCTTATTTTTTATATAGTTTTAAATTTATTCAATTAATGTATAATGCATTACTGGTGTCAGAGGTAGAGGTCAGTGATTCATCAGTCTTATATAATATTCAGGGCTCATTATATCACATGCCCTCCTTAAATTTCTCTCTCAGAAATGCTTTCATTGCATTCTATAAATTTTATAGTAAAATGTTTTAATTCTCTTCTCAACTTTTTGGTATG
This sequence comes from Mellivora capensis, assembly GCA_004024625.1. Classification (NCBI taxonomy): domain Eukaryota; kingdom Metazoa; phylum Chordata; class Mammalia; order Carnivora; family Mustelidae; genus Mellivora; species Mellivora capensis. The sequence continues at coordinate 30,878 of PISX010020988.1, read as the reverse complement.
TATTCCATAAGTATTTTATGGTTTTCCTTCTGGTTACTATGACCATTGCACTTAAAATCCTATAGAGTTATAACATTCTAATTTGAATTTATAGCATCTCAATTTCATTAATTTAAAAACTAGACTTATGTATACCATGGTCTTCATCCTTTTAAGTTACTGATGTCATAGAATTATATATTTGTACATTGTGTATCTGAAAACATAACTTGGTAAAAGGGATAAAGAATGTCTTCAATAGGCTCAAAAATAGGCAAGGAAAGAAAACACAAAGAGACAAACAAGTATCAAAAGATCATTACAGAGTACACAAGAGGTGTGCAAAAATATCAAATGATCTAACATGTGTAGAAGAAATATTAGAAGAGACAACAACCAAGAATTTTCCAAAATAATGACAGCTACCAAAATACAGATTCAAGAACTTCAGAAAACAACAAGCAGAGTAAATACCAAAAATACACAAACTAAAACACCTAGGTGTATAATATGCAAACTGTTGAAACCTAAAGACAGAGAAAATCAATGTCATTATGTAAGATTCACTTCTGCCTTCTTTTAAATGAGTACAGTTGATTGGCAAAACGTAAATCATATTCAAGATCTAGATTTGGTAAGGGGATGTGAAAATGTAGTTTTTAATTTTCCAGACTCTGGAAATCAGAATACACACTAGAAAGGTAGTGGCAAGGCTTTTAAGTAGCAAATCAGTGTGCCCACCATGCAATGTACATGTAAATAGTTTTGCTTTGCATGTGGTTTTTTTCATGTATCTTATATTCAAAAATACATAAATATGAACAAATATAAATGTATAATTTATACAGGAAATTACAATTTTAACATTACAAATACACTACCTATATATATAGATGGAGTTTCTATATTTATAGCTGTATATATGTATATATAAGCTTTGAACAACTCGGAGGTTAAGTGTTTCAATTCCCTGCATAGTGAAGAATCTGCATATAACTTTTGACTTCTCCCAAAATTCAGCTATGAATAGCCTGCTATTGACCAGAACATTACTAATAACACAAAAAGTTGATTACACATGTATTGTGTTATGTGTATTATATGCAGTATTCTTTATAATTAAGGTAGAGAAAAGAAAATGTTTCAATAACATCATGAGGAAGAGAAAATACACTTATAGTACTATAATGTTTTTATTTTTAAAAAACCATGCAATATAAGTGGGCTCATATTGTTCAAACCTGTATTGTTCAAAGGTCACCTGTACTAATTTTAGTAGTTATTCAGTGATTTGTTTCTAAAAAATTCATAACAATTCTTTCCACCATCATCAATATTTGAGAGCATACATTTCCCCACATCTATGCTAATCATCAAGGATAAAGGTTGCAATTTTTTATTTTTTTGCAGTCTGTTTGGAGAAAAGTGATTTGTTATTTTAATATGCATTTTCATATTACTCTGTAATTTAATATTTTCACATTTCTCAGCCATCTGAACTTCTTTAAATTGCCTGTTTACATATTTTATTCTCTTCTTTTGAGTTATTTATCTTTTCTTTTCCACTTCTTAGAGCTCATTTTTTAAATTATAGATGTTAATCACTGAAATGTCATTACATTTTTCTTAAACAATTTTTCTTGAACAATAAAGTTATAAAATTTTAATATTGAAAGCTCAAATATTTACATATTTTTAATACCTTCAGGGTTTCCAATATTGGTTAAGAGCTCCCTTGCCTTAGATTATATACATAGTGTCAAAGAGTGTATCATAAAGTTATTATTATTATTACAACTATTACTACATTTATGTATGTAATATGCCCGGAAGGTTTCTTTTAATGGTTAAGAGTGGGATCCAATATTCTCCATTTTTGATGGCTAGTAGTGATACTACTATGTATTAAATTTCCCACCTTTTGTCGTTTTCTAAAATGACTTTAGTCAAATATTTAAAATATCATATATACTATGCTATGTATGCTGGGTTCTAACTCTGGATGCTGTGTTCTGGCCCCCCGAGTAATAAGTCAGTCTGTAACTGTGTCAATATCATATTTGTTTTCCTAATATCTTTGTGCTAAATTCTAATAGTCTCAGAAACATATCTCCCCCTTTCTGTTACTTTTTTTTATAATTGTCATGGATATTCTTGAACTTTTTTTCCATATAAAATTTAAGATAACTTAATCCAATTCCAACAAGAAACTCTACCAGAATTCTAATGAAATCTTAGTACATTTTATACTGTTTGATAAGATTAACATTTTTGTGATGACAATTCTTCCAATCCCAGAATACGTCCATATGCTTAACTCTTGACATGTCTTTCACTAAGATAATATGGTTTTTTGTATATACACCTTGTAACTTTTATTACCTTTATAACCTATTATATAAATTATCTTGCTAACATTTTCGCTTAACTTCACCTACTGATCCTTCCCTTTTCCTCCAAAAACTCAAGCCTAGATCAACCCAAATGTCTGCAATTAGTAATTATACACCTAGGCCACTGGCTCTACCTGATTTAAAATAATCCATACAGATTAGTGCCCAATGCAGTGTCTCCATACTCATCTGGGTCCCCAATACTGTCTTGACATTTCCTTCACATTTCTCCAATTTGCTCTTTCTTCTCATACTCACAATATTTATTTTATGCCCTCATCCCTGTCATCAAATTGCTTACTCATCACGGCCCTATCCTCATCATTTACTAATAGGAAATTGACACTCAGTTGAATTGACCAAATTAAATGTTCTTCACATGCAAAACAACACAGTGAAAGTGAAAATGTAAATGAAGCTGGAAAAATATTTGTAATATTCATGATAGACAAAGGTTTATTTGTACTGTAAAGAGAATAGACATAAATAAGGAAAAAGTTAAACATTTCTATTTTAAAATGGACAAAGAACTTGAACATCCATATGACTGATTAAATGAGATAACATTTTTCACCCATCAGTTTACCCAGCATTGGGCATGGGAGGGACTGGTTTAACAACTTTGTAAGGAAATTGCTACTACTTGCAGGTGGTGGAAAATCAACAAATTATATCAACTTAAATACGTATTATCATAATTTTAAACTTTAATTCCACCTTTAGGAACCCATCCAAAAAATGTGGAACTGATTTTTTTCCCCAATGTTATTGGAAATAGTAGACATAAAATGTAAAACCAGACTGAAGTTTGGATAGCAGCTATTTATAAGTTTTGCAATAAATGAAATAAGCCAGTCCAGAGAAACATTGCAGGAAGGAGGTGGGAAACTCAAAACTGCAATATAAAGGAAATCAGAAAATGAAATTCCAATAGCACGTCAACACTATCAACTTCTGTAAAGAATCAATTAACTTGAGTTTTAAATGGATGAGATGGGATGACCCATTTAAAAGCTGATACTGATTGGAATACTGTCAAGAATTTGTTTGACAATCAGTATTGGAAATTGTAGAATGCACCTGTTGCTCACCAATTGGTTAAACCGCCATAAGGAGTAAATACATATATATATTCACTGTTACTGCCTTTTTAAAGTCTCTTGTATTCAAATCAAAACTATAAGAGAGAGACCTAAAATTTGAATCTCAAGCTTTTCACTAGGCAACATTGCATTGTTATTTTGCTCTAGGCCACCAAAATAAAAACTATTCAAGAAGTCAGCTGCTGCTATAAAGGTCATCTGGAAAGTCCAGGGAAGGGCCCTGAGCTGCTGCTGGGAAAGGGAAATTGTCCTCTGGCCCGTGATCTGGAGTGTTTGTCTGCTGAGTGGCTTTAGTGGTTTCATCTATTGCTGAAAGAGCCAAGAGAAAGGAATAAAACAGGACTGTAATCCACACCACAATGAGCAAGATGAGAAGATCAGCCAAGTGAGTGTTTTGTTTATGTGCTGCCCCTTCTGGCATACAGAATTGCTGCACAGATTTTATGGGCTTCTAATCATCATTTAAGTATGAGTGATTCAACCTTGACATTTGTTGGTTTTTTTATACAGCTTGCTAATAATCCAAAGGTTCTAGAACATACAACTCCAAATTATAATTTTTCAAAGCGTAGTAGTGTCATGGAAGGGTAAATACTTCCCATATTCTTGTAGGCTGTGTATATTCATTGGATGTACACAGAGAGAAAGACTAGCTACAATCCCTGGAGACTGATTTTACTTTCGTCTATGATTAAGCACAAATCAAATCATGAAAACAGATTGAAGACACATCACAGTTTGGATCTCTGCAATTCAGATTGTTAGTTCAAAATTGGGCATTGAAAATTCTCCCTTCTGTTTTTCCCTTGCTCTTAAAGTGCTGATGGAGAGAACCAGAAAATAAATTATAAGAATAGTCCATTCCAGATATTGAACTGATTAGCAAAGATGAACAAAGAACCAAATCATTATGGAAATGGAAATCTTACAAGGAAATAGAATCCATCTCTAGTAGGAGAGAAAATTGTCCCGAATCTTCTGTATGAAAAAGCAACCTTAGTCCTTAATTCCTAATTGACTTAGCAATTATGCTCATTAATCCTAAGTATCTAATAAGACAGGTGTCCAAATATCCAAGTATAATTTTTGTAATACAGCTTATACTATAAAAATGTAAACAATCTAAATGTTTAACAGTGATTGAATTATATTCCAGTCTATATATGTCAATTTAATCAGTCCTTTAAAATATTGTGGAAGTATATTTGACATGGGAACATGTCATATGTTCTTTCTCTTGCTAACATTTTAATATTAAAAAATTACAAACCTACAGAAAATTGAGCAAATTGTACAGAGAGCACCCACACAAGTACCACCTAAACACGGTAATTAACATTTTATCAAAATTTTATTAACATTTTATTAACATTTATGCACTTTCACATATTTATCCACCTCTGTTTGCATTGATCTTTTTTAAAAAATTCAAAGTAAAATGCAGACATCAGTTCCCTTCCCTTAAGTACTTTAGCATGCATATTATTAACTAAAGTTCAATATTTGTTGGCTTTTTTCCTTAGGTAAAAATTTGCATACAATGAAATGTAGAAATCTTAAGTGGACCATTAGATGAGTTTTTGACACATGCAAACAACTGTGTAACCCAAACTTCTATCAAGACATAGAGCATTATATCCATCCCGAAAGTTCACTCTTGCCCCTTCCTCTCTCCCTGCCCCATTTTGCCAAGGCAAACCACTTTTCTGGTTTTTTTCCATCACAGATGAGCTTTCCCTGGTCATATGAATGTTCATTCATACAATATATACTCTTGGAGGAAACTTCTTTCACTCTGTGAAATCCATCCATGTTATTTTGTGTATAGGGGGTTTGTTCCTTTTCCTTGCTAAGTACTACTCCATTATACTACTCCATTGTATAAATGCAGCACGGTTTCTTCATCCATTCTCCTGTTTTACAGATACCTGGACTAGGAAATATGTAATGTGTTCTCTCTCTTTTTTTAAAGATTTTATTTATTTATTTCACAGAGAGAGATCACAAGTAGGTGGGGGCGGGGAGCAGGATCCCTACTGAGCAGAGAGCCAGATGTGGGGCTCGATTCCAGGACCCTGAGATCATGACCTGAGCAGAAGGCAGAGGTTTAACCCACTGAGCCACCCAGATGACCCTGTAATGAGTTCTTAAGTGAAAAGAAAAAGACTAAGATAAGATAGGTCATGTGGCTTTCTTATTTGAAAAGCACACAAGACACCCAAATCTGTTTATGTGTATGTCTGTGTATCTATCTCACAGAGACATATTACACTTTGGATCCCATAAATTCAAATTGTGTGTGTATGTGTGTGTGTGTGTATATCTATCTATATATACATATATATATACATATGTTTATATGTATATATATATATGTATATATAGATATGTACTACTTATATAGAAAACTATCTGATACTCACCAACACTGTAACACTATAACAGAGTATTATTCCATTGGATTAATTTGGGTGATTAACCTTTTGCTTGTGTGCTTTCTAGCTCTTCTACAATTAACATTCCATAACTAACAATTAGCCCCTCTTTGTTATTAGACTTCATGGGATGGGACTGCAGGGAGGTGAGACTGAAAAGAAAACAGCTGTAAGGCGAGTTTCCTTCCCTGAAATCAGCAGAAAGAACAGCCATGTAACTGCTTGGCTGGAAGAGCCGGGATGTATTCATCTCCCCACAGAGAGAAAGAAGTTCGGTTACTGTAAAATGACCAAAGTGCCATCTGCGGAGAAACAGCTTATGAAAAACTCTTCTCTAAACAGAGACCTATACTGCAGTCCTGTGCCTGGATTTGAAAGCCACCTCATAAAATCTCCAAAGTTATTTTTTCCTCTATTTTACAAAAATTCCAAATTAACCTTTTGTTTCCTAAAGAGAACACAGTGAAGAAAACAAGGGAGTCTTTTACTAAAGCTGATTGAGAATAGAGTGCCAAGGAGAAGGGAAAGCTGAGTTTGCATGGAAGGATAAAACAATAATGCTGACTAAATGCCTCACCACCTATCATCTTCATAGCCACATGAGGTACACAGGGTAAGTTTTACTTTCACTGACCAAGTGGGAATAATTAAGAGACATCACTTGGCAAAAATCATGGAAAGAGGTGGCTTAGAACCCATGTGCCTTCGTTCTGAAACTAAAATTCTCCCTGCTCTATCTGTTGAGGACCCTCAACTGTGTCATTGTATTTAAAGTGATTTGTTTTTTGTGGGTTTTTTTGTTTGTTTTGTTTTGTTTTAATGTTTTGTTTAATGTTATGTTTAATGTATCAGGGACCAATTTGTATATGAGCTAGAAAGTTTATACTAGAAAGTTATACTTATTTGACATCAGAATTAATCAACAATCCAAGAATAGCTATGTGTTATCACCCAAAGAAATGTGAAGAAGCTATTAATCTGTCTAGGCTTTACAAGTCTGGGCTGATGCAGTGTCCTGTGATGGAACAGGAGTTATCAGGGCCGCGCAGTGACTAAATGGATCCCTTTGACTCTCAGTTGCCAGAAGTACCAGCTTAAGGAGGCAGGCTGGGGAGGGTAAGGGCTTTTGGCCCTTCGCATCTAATTCCTGGACCAGCTTCTCTGGACCAGTCCTGCTGTCCTCTGTCTTCTCAGAAGCATAGCATTCTGGGCTGACCTTTTTCATTGCACCTCCCTATTCATTTCCCTAGATTTATTTCTCCTGGGGGAAAGATCAGGAAGAATAAAACAATTACACAACTCTTCCCTTTCCTGCCCTTGTTATAATTATACTAATGTACTGCCACAAAACACCAGCAACTCAAAAGTAAAAGTCTGCCAGGAGTCAGTGCTGGGATAGGGAAGACACGCCAGGACTAGTAGGAGAAGACAGGGCAAAATCAAAAAGACAAGCCAGAGTTGGAGAACAGCTGTCACTACTGAAATTTCTAAAAACTGAGTGGGAATGAATACCTGAAAGCAAAGAAGAAGGTAAGGGAAAGAAAATGAAGGGATAGGAAAGGAAAGGAAGGAATGAACCAGCAGAGACAAAGGTGGCAGTGCAGGAAGTATTGAATTATTTCTGCAGAATCAGACTACATTCAGTTATCCTGTAGTACTTCTTAAAGATACCAATAATACAGGTTTGACACTATTTTTTAACACTATCTACTTTTGGGAAGAGAGATATAGACTCCCAAGAAAGAATTTTAAAAGTACTAGTTTTTTCAAGGGAGAGAAAAATTCTCAGTTTTTTTGGTTTTTGTTTTTTAAACCTAAATGCTCTTAAACATTCAGGACATAGACAGTCCACATAGAGAAGCCCATAGAACCATGCGGTTGAGTGGACGAGCAGGGTAAGAACAGTAGGATGTCTGGAGGCAGGATAACAGACCCTCAATGGCATCAGGATTGACCTTCATCTCTCTCTTATCTCAGATGAATACTCAGAGCTTGTTCTTTATAGTATCATCCTTGTACAGGTATAGAGTACCAAAAACATAAAACGTATAAACATTTTTCCCCTTCCAAATTCCATTGACTTTCTTTTTTTTCTTTAAGGATTAATTTATTTATTTGAGAGAGCGCATGCACACTGGCATGCAAATGTGTGAGTGGGGAGAGGGGCAGAAGGAGAGAATTTTTAGGCAGACTCCCAACTGAGCACAGGGCCAGTGCAGACCTCCATTCCAGGACCCATGAGATCATGACCCAAGCCAAAACTAAGAGTCAGACACTCAACTGACGGAGCCACCCAGCAACCCTCCACTGCCCTTACTGATGTCAAGAATCCAACCTCTTGGGGCTCCTGGGTGGCTCAATGGGTTAAGCTTCCGTCTTCGGCTCAGGTCATGATCTCAAGGTCCTGGGATCAAGCCCCACATCAGGCTCTCTGCTCAGCAGGGAGCCTGCTTCCCCTTCTCTCTCTGCCTGCCTCTTTGCCTACTTGTGATCTCTCTGTATCAAATAAATAAAATAAAATAAAATAAAATAAAATAAAATAAAATAAAATAAAAGAATCCAACCTCTTTTTAAAGAAGCCTTATGGCTATCTTGGACTTTTGAAAAGAGGGAACTTCCCAATGGGGATAGTTCAGACAGGACTGTGCAAAGTCCTGAGTCACAGACAGTCCTTCCTGCTGAATTATCAACAGTGGTAGTGGACATATGTCCTATATGTTTAAAATTCACTTTCCCCAGAATTGTTGGGTGATACTTTCAAATATTGGATTTCTCTCTTAGGTCAACATGGTCTACTTTAGGTCCTAGGCCCTGAACCTCATTATAACCCAAGCATTTCAGTATTTAGCTCAGGGTACCTAAAGTCATAGTTTTCACTCTTCCTTATTTCCAACCCCAATTCAAAGGTTTTAAGGCAGTTTATCCTACCCTCAATCTGCAAACTGCCATGGCACTCCAAACTTCTAAGAGTCAACATTTTAAGGTTTAGAGAGCTTAAGAAATGGAGGATGAGATGATAGAAGGAACAAAGAGCAAACAAAGACAGACCTCAAAAGGATCTGTTCCTGTTGAGATGATGAGCAAACAATTAGAGATCAACATATGAACCATCTCAGATCCATATTGGAGCAAGTGTGAGATAGAGAATGATGAAACAGAGAGTTGGATACAGAAAAGGCATCCAATGATTTATTCTAACTCTCACACCATTGTCTCTCTCCTTTCCCTCATTTTCCTTTTATCAGTTCAAGTGCCCTCAATGATTCTCTTCATGTAGGTAATTAAAAGACTCTTACTATTTCCTTCTTCATGTCTCCATGGAAACAAGTTCTGACTAGGCTAATCAGGACGCCCTGAGACTGGCTTATTCACTGAGAAACTGAGCAGTCAGAAGTTCTTTAGTCCCTCACATCTGGGGCCTATAAGAACGTTTCACATCCCAGCTTCATTATGTAAACTTTCACTTACAGGAATATTTTAAAGAGCTCAATTGCTGTAGGTGGTTCTAGTTTGGGTCAGTGTTGGGAAGGAAAGTTCTGGCCCAGCTCATTGCTCCAGTTGCACTGGGTTATGGCTGGAGGCCTCAATCAGGAAGAGTCGAGATGCCCGTGTTTTCTCTTTTGTCCACCCCAATGGCCATTTAGAAACGTAGTGGTCATAATTTGCTAAATCATTTTGGAAACAGTTTCTAGAAATCTTAGCTCGGGGTGAAGTGTACTATATATGGAAAAACCTGATTTATGAGCCAAATGGAAATATAGGTTTCAGAGAGAAGTGGGAAAAATTATTTTGTACATACCTCCCTTTAGTGTTGACCCAATCTGGGCATGGTGTAACACATCTATATTTAGGATTGATTTAAACTACTGACTGTGAGTTCATTTACTAAGTTAACAGAAGAGTCCAAATTCAATTAGGGCCCTTGTCTCAACACAACAATTATGGCAGTAACAATGTGTTTGCCTTCCTCTTATAAAATAACTAATTTGAATATATGGCTTAAAGCAAACCTTTTGAAGTTTCATATTTTGTAAATTAGGATATACCAAAAAAATTAAGGAAACATATTATCATAAAAGTGTTCTCAGAATGTTAGACTAGAAAGGAATCTTATAAATAAGGAAATTGACCCTGAAAAAAGATTAGACAGAAGTAATGGATTCACTATCATCAGTATCAAAACAGTAAAACTTATTTTTATTTCAGTTTTTCCTCCTTAAATTTTGAACTATTTTAAGTACATAGAAAAGAATGGAGAATAACATAATCCAACATTCTTGATATAAAATTTTATCATATTTTAAAATCTGAATTTTCAAACCTTATGTACTCTTCAATGACCATTTCTCTGTCTCTCTCCTCAGAGTTAACCATTCTCAGTTTGCTGCTCATCATTTCCATATGTGTTTTAATGTTTTAAGTCATATATAATTATCCATAAATATGTTTATAATGTTATATATATAATATGTACTGATCATATCTAGTATAACATATAATATCAGCACATAATATATAAGTATTTATCAATATTATATATAAAATATATACTGATTATATATGTATTACAATATAATATTAGTACTATAATTGTAATATATAATACCTATATTATCAGACATCTGTTGCTGTTGTAGTAGATGAGAAAAACAAATACCACATAGAGACTGTAAATGCTTTTGCATAACCTATAAGTATTCTTGGAAGTGGTTAGTAAAAAGGGTTTTAACATTTTTTTTTAAATAACTATGTCATTGTTTACATCAGTAACTTTTCCCTTTCCTGTTCTCATTAAAACATTCTGGTGAAAATGTAGGCATAGTAGCTTTCAGCTTTAGAACAAATAACAATTTGGACCAAACACACACACACACACACACACACACACACACACAATGATGTGTAAATTTCATCACTTTTATTTCCTGGTTTGAGCTACTAGATAGATAAGTTATGAGGTCCCAAAATACAAGATTTCCAGGAAGTGAATGTGTACATTAACATTTAAGAGATGGATGGAGCAGCCCACAAAGAAGTTAGAAGGAACAGAGTGCAGAAGAAAAATAGAAGAATGTGGTGTTATCGCAGGGCATCAGCAAAGTATTGGAGTAGTTAGCAGTGTCCAAAGGAACAATATTTTAAGGAATACTGAGAGCACAGTTAGAGTTTTCACGTAGGAAGGAATGAGAACTGAAGAATTCATTTCACCACAAGACATGCAAGCATTCAGCCCTTTGCTCTGCCCATAGTCCCAAAGGCACACAATTAAGTTCTTTCATTTCGAGACACTTATGTGAGAGTATCCCGAATAAAAAGAATTTCAGACTTTATAGTTCTTCACATGAATAATTTCTATAAAATAGTTCAGAGTACAATTTCTTCTTGTTGATTATTTCCATCTATAAGACTATCACTTAAAAACACTATTTATCAAAACCAAACCCTGTATAAGTCCTTACCCACTATATAATGTTGCTTCCTCCAAAAGAAACTTAAGAGTTGGGTTTGGAGCCAGTTGGACTTCCATCAGTAGTTTATATTAACTGTGTAACATTTGGAAATTATTTAACCACTATGAGCTTCAATTTCCTCTCTCTTAAGTGGAAATGATAGGGTTGTTTTGAGGATATGTCAGATAATTCATGTAGTAAGTGCTTAATAGTTATAATAATACTAAGGCTCTCATAACATGTTTTAAAATGCCATTGCCTTTGCTTTTTGTAATTTGCCCTCTCAACAACTATATCCAGATCTTTTGTGTTTGAAAAGTACCTTGTAACCTATGCTTTGATTTATAAACACTTAACCGATAACTGGTATTAGTACTAACAATATGACATCTCCTTGACAAAACTGAGCCCTGCCCCTTTGCAGAACTTTTTAAATTTTTTACCCTTAGCACTTGAGTGATTTCTGGCCCCTAGAACAAAAATCACGAAAATCTTGACAGATGCAGGAAGTGTACATGATGAAATTTAACATTCATTTATGATTTTTAAAAATACAAATACCCCTAGCAAACCAGACTAGAACAGACATTTAATAATCTAATAATGAATATCCACCAAAAAAAAACTTCAGCAAACATACATAGTATGAAATAATGAAATTAGACCCTTGGAAACTGGGATAAGACAGGGATGTTATTACTGCTATTCAACAATTGCTGGAGTTCATGGTAAAACAGTAAGTCAATAAAAAAGACATGAAAGACTCAAAGTTTGGAAATGAAAAAATAAAAGTAAACTTCTACTATATGAAGATAATATGGTTATATATGAAGAAATTTTTAAGTAATTCACAGATAAATCACAAGACTTAAAGAGTGCTTTGCAAGGTTGCTATATAGGAAATCAATATTTTACAATCAGTTCTGTATAGTGGAAAGTGATAGGAAATAAAATTTAGTAAATGCTTGTATAATAGCATCACAATATCATATACTTAGACTAAATCTAACCAAAGTTATCCTAAACTTCTATACAAAAACTGTAAGCACTAAAAGAAATTGAATAAAAACTAAATCTAAATTGTGTTATAAAATATGAGTGGATTGGAAGACTCAATCAATATTAATCTAAACTCTTGTGGATTTTTTTTTAATTTGACAAGTTGAATCTGAAGTCTGTAAGGAAATGCAAAGGTCTTAAGAGAGCCAGGACTTTCTTAAAGAGGAACTATAAGATAAGAGGACTAATTCTTGGATGCCAAAACTTATTATAAAACTACAGTTTGAAGTAGACCTACAAAGTAAAACTCTCAGATCTGGCTAGATTCCACTTTGCATGGGCACTGTATTAACTAGTGTTTCCAGGACCCAGGAAAGCTGTGTTGAACTATTCTGCACTTATTTCTGCTCAGTGTGACCACCTTGTTTCCATTAATTTTTAGTGTCTTTGTCTAGAAATGTCAATTGTAGCTCACCTTATGTATTTTTCAGAAATGTTTGTAATGTGAAGAACTCACCAGTCTTACTAGAATTGGATTCAAATGCCAAGATTCTCAAGGAGAGAAGGGAACCAGAGGATGACATATTTAGACACAATAACCCAATTGTAAGAAGCTGGTTCTTTGGGGACAGTTTTTATGGGCAAGTCCTATAAGTTGAATTTGTCTACTAAACCCCTAATTTCACCTGGAAGGGCTTTGGATTAAATAAATCACATACTGTTGTGTGATGCAAGAAATAGATCCCCACCAGCTCCCATATCTGGTAGCCAAACACTGAGTATAAACCAATGAAGTTGTAAGGATGAATAAAATCTTCAAAGGAAGTTGAAATAGCCAAGGAAGGAATGTCTGTGACTCATGTGTTGCAAGTAAAAGGCCTCCATCCAGGGACCCTGGATAGCCCTGGGAAAGAAGGAGGGTCTGAGGCTCTTTCAAGTGCCTACTAGACTGGCAGTCAGTGACTTTATAATCAGAAATCAAATAAATGCTAGAATTGTGGGTGGGTGAAGATGAGAGAGTGGAGCTTTCAGTTCCCTTGACCTAACTCTGTATGGGAGGAGCTAAAAATACAGGACTGACTACAAGGCAAATGACATTCTTAGTGTCTATGTTATTGCTTTTAATTCAGAAAATCTCTATTTTTACATGCAAGTTCACCTTTTTATTCTTAAAGATGGCTCTTCCAAAAAGCTAGACCAGGCTCTCATTTAACTTGTTTGTATAAAAATATGTTTGAGATTTTATTTTAAAAAGTAGAGCATTGATGGTAACTAATGGAGACATGGATCATCTGTTAGTAAAGTTTAAAACTTATTTTTGACATGATTTTTAAGGAAAACATTACTTTTCTGGATGAAACCTGAAGAAGAGAAATGGATAGGATAATGTCAGGAAAAAAATAGACTTGAAAGTTTTCCACTAAATGAAAAGTAAGATAGCTGCTTCAGGTATAGCTAGATCTAGATGCTATACCTATCTAGATGCTATACATATCACAATATGACCAGAAAACTGTCTATACTCGTCTCTTATCTTTGAATTTTTTTCATTATTGCCATTCTCTGAAAGATTCTTTCTGTCTAGTAGTAAGATACACATGAGTAACTCAAGTCTTCATTCTACCACCTTCACAACTCCAATGAAACCAATGCACCCCCTTTCTTTTTCTTTTTCTTTTTGTTTACTTTATCTTTCAATTTTGGTTCTTTGTTTCTGAGATATAATTGATATACAGCACTGTATTCATTTCAGGCCTACAATATAAAAATTGCATATTGGTATATACTGCATAATGATTGCCACAGTAAGTCTAGTTAACATCCATCACCACACATAGTCACAAATGTTTTTCTTATGATGAGAACTTTTTTTTTTAAAGATTTTATTATTTATTTGACAGAGAGAGACACAGTGAGAGAGGGAACACAAGCAGGGGGAGTGGAAGAGGGAGAAGCAGGCTTCCCGCCGAACAGAGAGCCTGATGCGGGGCTCGATCCCAGGACCCTGGGATCATGACGAGCCGAAGGCAGACTCAACGATTGAGCCACCCAGGCGCCCCTGATGAGAACTTTTTAAATTTACTCTTTTAACAATGTAAACAAATGGACCCCTTTTCTGATATACTTGATTAAAATCTTTGGATTGGCTCTACTTTTCCGGATCTGTGTGATTGAAGCTGTACTTACTTGTAAGTCAGCCTCCTTGTAAACACACAGACAAAAATGTGGAAGGGAGTTCCTCCAAAGTGGTGCTATGCTGATGAACACGTTCGACTGCAAAATATTTCCTCAACATAACTGTGATCAACTCTATTGCTAAGGAAGTATTTTTCATGTTTCTGACATGATGGTCTTGCTATATTATACCTGGAAGATAGTCAGGTGGTCTTCTCTACTGAAATCTGCCTTTTATTCCAATATTCATACTTCCTGGTGGGTGAAGGCCGCTAGAACCTGTGGTGTACTGTATTTTGTTTTGTTTTGTTTTCCCATGGAAACCTTGTTGATTTAAAACCAGTGATATTTTTCAAGTCTCTGTTTTTCTATTTAATAAAATACATATTATAATTGAATTTTTAAAATGTGGCCCATAATTTTAGCTGATGTTTTGGGCTACCTTTTTTTTTTTAAGATTTATTTATTTGATTGCTGTTGCTAGGACTTCTAGTACTATGTTGAACAACAGTGGAGAGAGTGGACATCCTTGTCATATTCTTGATCTCAAAGGGAAGGCTGTCAAGTTTTCCCCACTGAGAATGATATTCGCTGTGGGTTTTTCAGAGATCAATTTTATGAAGTTGAGGAATGTTCTCTCTACCCCTGTATTTTGAAGAGTTTTAATCAGGAATGGATGCTGTATTTTGTAAAATGCTTTTTCTGCATCAATTGGGAGGACCATGTGGTTCTTCTCTCTTCACTTATTGATTTGTTCTATCACATTGATTGATTTGCAAATGTTGAACCACCCTTCCATCCCAGGGATAAATCCCACCTCGTCATGGTGGATAATCTTTTTAATGTACTGTTGGATCCTATTAGCTAGGATCTTGTTGAGAATCTTGGCATCCATATTCATTAGGGATATTGGTCTGAAATTCTCTTTTTTGGTGGGGTCTTTGCCTGGTTTGGGGATCAGGGTAATGCTGGCTTCATAGAGTCTGGAAGTTTTCCTTGTTTCTATTTTTTGAAACAGCTTCAGGATAATAGGTATTATTTCTTCTTTGAATGTTTGGTAGAATTCTTGAAGGAATCTGTCAGATTCTGGGCTCTTGTTTTTTGGGAGGTTTTTGATCACTGCTTCAATCTTTTTACTAGATATTGGTCTATTCAGGTTGTCAGTTTCTTCCTGATTCAGATGTGGAAGCTTATAGGTTTCCAGGAATCCATCCATTTTGTCCAGGTTGCTTAACTTATTGGCATATAACTGTTGATTATAATTTCTATGATTGTTTCCATTTCCTTGGTGTTAGTTGTGATCTCTCCCCTTTCCTTCATAATTTTATTAATTTGGGTCCTCTCCCTTTTCTTTTGGATTAGTTTGGCTAATAGTTTATCGATCTTACTGATTCTTTCAAAAAAAAACAGCTTCTAGTTTCGTTGATGTGTTCTACTAGATCTCTGGTTTCTATCTCAATCATCTCTTGATTATTTCTCTTCTTGTATGTGGGGTTGGCTTAAATTGTTTTTGATTCTCCAGTTTTTTAAGGTAAAGAGAGCTGGTGTATTTGGGATTTTTAAGTTTTTTTGATTGAGGCTTGGATGGCTATGTATTTCCCCCTTAGGACCACCTTTGCCATATCCCATAGGTTTAGACCTATGGCATGTTCAGATCCCCTCTAGTTAATGTATTCATATTGATATGACTCTTTATCTTGATTAACAGTTGTCTTATGTAGTTGGCCACTCCCATATTGGGGGGGCATAAATATTTACAATTGTTAGATCTTCTTGGTGGATAGAGCCCTTAAGAATGATGTAGTGTCCTTCTTTATCTCTCACTATAGTCTTTAGTTTAAAATCTAATTTATCTGATATGAGAATCGCTACCCAAGCTTTCTTTTGAGGGTCATTGGCATAAAAGATGTTTCTCCATTCCTTCACTTTCAGTCTGGATGTATCTTTAGGTTCCAAATGGGTCTTTTTTTTACTGGCACAAAAACAGACATATAAGCCAGTGGAACAGAGTAAAGAGCCCAGATATGGACCCTCAACTCTATGGTCAAATAATCTTTGACAAAGCAGGAAAAAATATACAATGGGAAAAAAAGCATCTTCAATAAATGATGTTGGGAAAATTGGACAATTATGTATAGAAGAATGAAACTCTACCATTCTCTTACACCATACACAAAGATAAACTTGAAATGGTTAAAAGACCTCAATGTGAGGCAGGAATCTATCCAAATCCTAGAGGAGAACATAGGCAGTAAACTCTTTGACATCAGCTACAGCAACTTCTTTCAAGTTATGTCTCCAAAGGTAAAGGAAACAAAAGCGAAAATGAACTTTTGGAACTTCATCAAGATCAAAAGTTTCTGCACAGCAAAGGAAATAGTCAACAAAACAAAGAGGCAACCCACTCAATGGGAGAAGATATTCGCAAATGACAATACACTCAAAGGGCTGATATCCAAGATCTATAAAGAACTCCTCAAACTCAACACACACAAAACAGATAATCATGTCAAAAAATGGGCAGAAGACAGGAACAGACACTTCTCCAATGAAGACATACAAATAGCTAACAGATACATGAAAAAATGTTCATCATCATTAGCCATCAGGCAGATTCAAATCAAAACCACATTGATATACCACCTTATACCAGTTAGAATGGCCAAAATTACCAAGACAGTAAACAACAAGTGTTGGAGAGGATGTGGAGAAAGGCGAACCCTCTTATACTGTTGGTAGGAATGCAAGTTGGTGCAGCCACTTTGGAAAACAGGGTGGAGATTCCTTAAGAAATTAAAAATAGAGTTACCCTATGACCCTGCAATTGCACTACTGGGTATTTACCCCAAAGATACAGATGTAGTGAAAAGAAGGGCCATCTGTACCCCAATGTTCATAACAACAATGGCCACAGTTGCCAAACTGTGGAAAGAGCCAAGATGCTCTTCAACTGATGAATGGCTAAAGAAGATATGGTCCATATATACTATGGAGTATTATGCCTCCATCAGAAAGAATGAATAACCAACTTTTGTATCAACATGGAAGAGACTGGAAGAGATTATGCTGAGTGAAATAAGTCAAGCAGAGAGAGCCAATTATATGGTTTCCCTTATTTGTGGAGCATAAGGTATAACACAGAGGACATTGGGAGATGGAGAGGAAAAGTGATTTGGGGGAAATCAGAGGGGGAGATGTACCACGAGAGACTGTGGACTCTGAGAAACAAACTGAGGGTTTTGGAAGGAGGAGGGTGGGGGGATGAGTGACCCTGGTGGTGGGTATTAAGGAGGGCACGTAATGCTTGGAGCACTGGGTATGGTGCATAAACAATGAATTTTGGAACACTGAAAAACAATAAGCGAAAAAAAATAAGTGATTTATTTATTTGAGAGGAAGAGAGCACAAGCATATGAGCAGGGGCAGAGGCAGAGGGGGAAAGAGAGAGAATCCTCAAGCAGACTCCCCAGTGAGTATGGAGCATGAAGTGGGGCTTGCAGGGCTTGATCTCAAGACCCTGAGATCATGACCTGAGCCAAATCAAGAGTCAGACACTCAACAACTGAGGCACCCAGGCACCCCTGTTTTGGGCTACTTTTATCCACCAAAGAATTCTTTATGAGATAGTTTAACTCCAAAGTAAAAATCCCCACCACTAAAGTCAGTAAGTCAGTGGAGAGCCATTAACTAAGTGCCTACCAGTTAAGCTCTATTTATGTACAGTATATATTAATTAAAAAGTAAATTAGAGTCTCTGGACTTTGTCTAACTTCATATCTATTACTTCTCTCCCTTACTGATTTAGATTTTCCCAAGTGTAGGTAATTTAAATTTCAACAATGAAACTTCAATTTTTCAGGGAAACCAAAGCTATATTTGAAGATACATACCAGTCATTGTGGTCCGATATAAGTAACATCATTCATAACAAACAGCAACAAGAAAGCTGAAGTTTTGAGTCATGTTTTAATAAATAGAACATGCATATGACCTCTTGACATCCAGGCATGGTTTCTGCCACTTAATTGAAATAGTGAATGTGATAAAATCCTCAAAACCAACCTGAGTCAGAAACTCTAACCCAAGTGACACTGCCAGGCACTGTTCTTGAAACAACATACAGTAAAAGAATTTTTTTTTCCTTTCATCATCCCTTTTTTTTTTTTTTTCAGGAAGAAGCTTTGCTCCTTAATGAATTAGAAATGGTTGGAGGTGGTTTACAAAGATTGAGTCTAAAGGTAAGTTGGAATTTGCATGAAATAGCGTTTAATTCTTTCCCTTTGTTCCTGGTATCACCTGCTTAAGCCCTTGGTAGCAGCCAGTGTTCCTAATTATGTGAAGGGCAAGAAAGTCTGAAGACAAATACAAAGAACCCAAGCCACATCATCTAAAATATAGAGTTGTGATCATAAATACAAACACAGCCAAGGACTTCCCAAACCCTGGCATTTCTGAAAATAGGCATACCCAGGTGCCAGGCCTGGCACTGGGCATGTGGGTGACAGCCAGACTGACCACTGTGCAGACAGTCCATTCTGTCAGGCTCACTGACAAGAGTCTTGCATCAGGGCTAGGATTTCCTTCAAGGACTCTGGGTGAGCTCTTGGAACTGCCTAACCTGAGAAACCCCCACTAAGCAGCAAAGGCACCAGAGAGGGATCAGGTTTAAATTTTTAGTTTTCTTCTCCAATCTCCACCTCATTCTGGGAAGGAGGCAAAGAGCTCATCTGCTTTGCAAAGCTGTGAGAAAGTTATCCAAGGAAACACAAAAGCCAAGGTCAGTTTAGATTCAGAAAATCACTACACCAAAGATTCCATAAAATTTTCCCTGCAGAAATGAAGGAGGCAGTTCTGGGTCAAGCTAGTTCTTAACACATGTGCAAAATGGACCACACAAGAGGTGGCTCTTCCAGAGCAAAATGGCCTGCCTGCCTTCTGCCTTCCTGCATTTGCAACTCTGGGCCCAGGCCAGTCTAAGGGCATGGAAGACCTTTCCTATTCATTGTTGGGCAGTTAAGATGGCACATATCTGGAGAAACACTTGTAATTAAAAACTTCACCAGTGGCTCTTATATGTGAAGTACTTCTAATAACAAAGCATAGAAGAGGATTTAGCAAGTAAAAACAGTCATTTCACTAATGCATTTTTTAATCTCTCTTTCACATTTGTACGATGTGACAAATTCAAGCAGAGGTGTCCTGGGGTTTTCTTGGAATAATTCATGACCAAGTGGTTTTTCTATTATATCGCTCCTCCTAAATTCCCACAGTATAAGCCTCTCTTTCCATATTATACACCTAGTATTGTTTATTCTCCCTGACTATTGTGTGACTTGCCTTTTCAGCTCTCTCCTCCAAACTACACAAAGTTTAGCTTGAGGCTTTGACATCTATTAAAACACCAGGTCACCTTCAGGTAGTAATATACTTGACGACTGTTTTTACTTAGGACGTGAAGTTTGTTATCCCATCAGCTGGGCCCAAAACAACCCCAACCAAGTTCACCAATTTGCAGACTGCAGACTAAATCTGGCCTGCAGATATTTTATTTGGCTGGCTCCGTGATTTTTGTTTTGTTTTTGTCTTGGTTTTGTTTGGTTTTGCTTTGTAATTGAATTTGAATGACTTTTGGCAGAAGATACTTTCTCAAATTCCGTAAACCCCACCCCTCCCTATTGCCATGAACGTACAGACGTACAGACGTACAGACGTTAGGGTCTGCGATGATTGCCTGATACTGTAAATGGTGATAGCAGTCACCCATATCTCATTCGCAATCTTATGATGAAAGCTTTCAATATTGTGCCTCTCAATTTGATAAGATTCTTTTTTTGGTTTGTATTTGTACTATTTGTGGGTGGTGGTTGTTGTTGTTTTGAGACTATCAGATAAAAAAGACCTTTCTATTTCTTGTGTACTATAAGTCATTATCTTAAAAAGGTGTTGAGCTTTACCAAATGTTTTTTCTCTCTCTACTGAGATGACCATATGATTTTTCTCCTCCTTTTTCTGTTAATTGCTAAATTACATTGCTTGACTACCAAATGTTAACCAAACATTATAGTTTCAAAATGATTTCTTCTTGGTTATGATACATTATCCATGGTATACAGAACTTGATTATGTTTGCAATTATTTTGTTTAGAATTTTTTCCAACTTGAAGAGAGAGCTTAGTTTTCCTTTTTAGAAAATGACAAATCCTTGATTGGTTATGGAGGTCAAAGAAATGCTCAGCTCTTTACAAAAGTTGGGAGGGGTTCTTTTCTATTCTCTGGAAGACCTTGAGTAAAATGTATGTTATTTTATACTGTGGGAAGGGTTTTAATTTCAAATTTTAGTGGATACAGAAATATTTGTGTTTTCTTTTTCTTTATGTGACACTTTGGTAATTTGAATTACTCTAGAAATCTGAGCTTTTTAAAAAATGAAATTTCAAGTTAACTGATGTAGGTTTCTAAATAATAGCCACTTATTAGCTTCTTAATGCCTGCATGATTTCTAGTGATGTCTCCTTTTCCATTTCTGATATTGGTAATTTGAGCCTTTTCCAGTTTTCACCAGTCCTGCTAGGAGTTTATCAATTTTATTCATCTCTTCTCAGAATTAACTTTCGGCTTTATTTTGCCTACTTGTTTGCTTTTAATTTAATTACTTTTAATTGATAATGACTGAGGTGTGATGGCACCATAATGTGTAATTCAGGATCCAGATATTTGTAACTATGTGCAGAATCATCATGGATGTGAAGACTACAGACTCTGACCATCCAGTTGTGTTGTGTAGGTGGCCTCAAAATCATGCACAGCACTGCTGTCAGTGATGTGGTTTTTTGAGATAATGAACAGTTTGTGGAATCATTCCAGGGAAACCAAATGCAATCTTCTCTCCATTTATAGTTACTACTGGAAGATTTAATGTATGTATATTCGAACTGCACAGAAATATTTTGTGTTAGTGTAAAGGAAGGTAGGCTCTAGGTAGATTTTTTTCATCTATGTAAATATCCAGGAAGATAGAGTGGAAGTTGTGAAGGAGGTGGTACAATTATCTGGTTTCGTGACACCTTGTATCCCTGACCCCTCTCACTGAATGTCCAGTGTTTCCCAATCAGTGTGACAAAAGGGGAAAAAAGCCTCCTAAAATTTCCAAAATGTCCTTGAGTGGCTCTACCATCCCATTGAGGTATAACCACTGTTACGGGGAAAAGTCATATGGCAGATTATCCTCACTTTTTCATTGTCAAAGGTAGATCTTTCTTTAACTCCCTCCATCTCCACTACAATTCAGGGTTGACTACTGGGCTTCACTTCACCTCTTCTGCTTGGACAAGTTGTGGCTCCCCAGGGGCTTGTCCTAGTAGAGGTTTCCTCTGGGCTGTATTCAGTCCACTCCTACTATGTAATAATGCTCTCTCACCACCACCACAGCGATGCCAGTGCAAGATCTATTCCCAACCTATGAGGCAGCTTGGATTTTGGTCTCTATAAAGCCCTGTGGTATGCTTCCACCCCTCTTCTTCACTTGGGTCATCCTGGACTGACCTGTAGTGCAGTATGAGTTCTGCATCCCAGCAGGTGGTTACCTTGGCAATAAAACTCCCTTCCAGGAAGCCCCAGGGAATTTTCCAGATCTGTAATCGGCATCAGGGCTGAATATAGTCACAGTGTCCTGATGGGGTTTGATACACCAGTCCATTTCATATTGTAGGGGACCTGTCTGGATTATTTGTCAGTTTCAAATCCTTCACATGGTTTCACTTATTTGCGGATCATAACAGATAACACAGAGGACATGGGGAGATGGAGAGGAGAAGGGAGTTGAGGGAAATTGGGGGGGGGAGAGATGAACCATGAGAGACTATGGACTCTGAAAAACAACCTGAGGGTTTTGAAGGGGCGGGGAGGTTGGGGGAGCCAGGTGGTGGGTATTATGGAGGGCACGTATTGCATGGAGCACTGGGTGTGTTGTAAAACTATGAATCCTGTTACGCTGAAAAGAAATGAAATTAATAAAAAAAATTTTTTTGAAAAAAAAATCCTCCACCCATTCTTTTACCCAGTTGCTACTTCTGCCTCTTTGGGCCCTTAATTACTGTTCTTGGGCCAACATGATGTTGTGTATCAATAACAAAACAGTTGGGGCGCCTGGATGGCTCAGTGGGTTAAAGCCTCTGCCTTTGGCTCAGGTCATGATCCCAGAGTCCTGGGATCGAGCCCCACATCAGGCTGTCTGCTCAGCAGGGAGCCTGCTTCCCCCGCCCCCCCGCCTCTCTCTGCCTACTTCTCTGCCTGATTGTGATCTCTGTCTGTCAAATAAATAAATAAAATCTTTTTTTAAAAAAACTTTAAAAAATAACAAAACAGTCATTCTCTACACTAGTAGCAGATTCTAGGATGATTACAGGGGCTGCAGCTTCCAGTCCCATAGCTAACTGGGATTTCCCCCACTGTGGGTCTCTTCCACTGATGGATTCAACATGTGCTTGATCCTGAGGCCCTCAGCTCAGGCACCTGTGGCCCTGCCTGCATTGGGAGAGCTTCCCTCCTTCAAGCACACCCACCTAGGTGATAGATCAAATCTCTTCTGACCTTTTCTTTAACACAAGTCGATGCTTTCCTACCAAGCTAGAGTGAGGCCAGAAGCAGCAACAGTGTGACCAGTGGCTCTCTGCTGAAAGGGCTGCTCAGATACCCACCTGATTTGTTGAGACTCCTCCTCCTAATGAAACTCCTACCAGGGGTTCCCCCTGGAGACCTGGAGACTCCCAGAGCCAAGCAGACTATGTCCTCAGCTGCTCACCAGTGTGCTGCTCACCAGTGTGCTGCCCAGTGTGCTACCAGGATTGAAAAGGAGTCTGACCTTTGCAGGAGTACTGATGTTTTGTTTTGTTTTGTTTCAGTTAAGCTTCCCTGTTTCCTGCTATGCCCCAGCAGCAATTGTCAAAGGGACATATGTAATCAATTTTAACACAACTAACAATTTTAACACAACTAACAAGTGGTTGGTCAAACTTTTCCTGAGCATTCATGTTGATAAAACAAGACAGGACAGACTTGAAGCATTTTTCAAAAAAGGATACTATTTATCTAGGCAGCTGTTCTGATACCAGATCCAGATCGCACTTACATTGGTATCAACCTTGTTTGTGTGTGTTTCTACATTTCTGCACTGTCCTGATTTTCCAGTATCGTAATATTCTTCTGTACTCTGGGATTCTTACTTCACATCCTCACTTGTGAGAGTTGGCACTACTTGTCTTCTGTCAAATGCAGATGAATCCAAACCATGAGCAGAGATGCTCGCATGAGTGGCCTGTTGAGAATTTAGCCTCATCCTAATTTTGGCCACAAGCTGACTCCTTTGACATGTGGATTGTTCCTGAATTTGGTGCCCGAGGTAGGGAGGGCCAACAATATATTATAAAATGAGAAAGCACATAGAATAAATTCTGGGAGATACCAGTGTATATAGGCGACTTAGACATTCACTAAAACTTTTCTTTGTAAATATTTTCTTTATAGTTAGTCACTAAAAATTACAGAGCTTCAGTCACCCAAAATGTATTTCTTATGCATAATCACTGAAACCAGAAATGAAACCTGATTCTGAAATTGAAACAAGACATTTTATTCTGGTTTTCTTCATGGGAAATGACTGACTTTGGTGGAGTAGAAATAGAAAGTTAGAAGCTTATGAATAAGAACCAAAGATGTACAATGTACAAAGCAGCCATGACAATGTTTGATAAATCAAATTTAATATATAAAATTTAAGATGGCTAAAGGATTCACTGGCTTTGTAAAAACGAAGCTCTAACTGAGTTGAACTTTTGGCTTCTGAAAAGCTTGCTAAAATGTCTGGTCAGACAGACTCGTTTTTAATCATGAAGATGGTTTCAGATGCACCTGTGAAGCCATAGCTCCAGGCCACATGCATCTCCTCTCAGTGTCCTTATATGTTCCCTGGCTTGGTCACCAGTGATCGCACCGTAGATTTGAAGAAATGTTTTCTCATTTAACAGGAAACCTATTCAAGAGGAATTATGGACCCCCCCCAAAAATATACCTATTTCCATCAACCTCCCCACTTACTACGCTATGTTGCTAACATGGGAAAGTCTGTTATGGAGATAAGAAAGTCCACCACGGAAAGTACTACTACTTTGTAAGGAACACAAGCTGGGATATTAGGAAGTGGAATTTAAAACACACTAGATTTCACTTGTGGGAATTTTTGTACATTGTAACTCCTTAGAATAAAGATATATATTCAAGACATATTAATAAGAGAAAAAAACAACAAAAACATATATGCAACAGAAAATTGGCTAAGTACAAGTCTTCCATATCATAGAATACTGCTTTACCACACTTCTGAACATACATCTTTATTAAATGTTATACAAATTATTTACAAAAGAATATCAAGTGAAAAAAATAAGTTATGGAACACACCTGGTTGATCAAATTTTTATAAAAATATATTTATATATTCATACAAAATCTACATAAAGATACATCAATATGTAATAATAAATGGTAGGGGTTTAGGCAAGTTTGGTTTTCTTTACTACTTCTAATTTTTCTGCAATGGACTTAGATTGATTCTATAATAAATATGCTGAATACACTAGAAAGTATAATATTTCCCAATGTCCCAACTCCTAGTCAAAGATATGACTAATAGAAACGAAAGGAGGTCCACAGTGTTATATGGTGGCTTCACCGTCTGCCT
Organism: Mellivora capensis; assembly: GCA_004024625.1. Lineage (NCBI taxonomy): Eukaryota > Metazoa > Chordata > Mammalia > Carnivora > Mustelidae > Mellivora > Mellivora capensis. The sequence continues at coordinate 5,609 of PISX010020988.1, read as the reverse complement.
GAACTACTGGCTCTCTTGCTTTGGAAACTTCTGTCCTACATCAAATGCCAGATGAGTTGATGGAAAACTCTTGTTGCCCTTAGCTTTTACCATAAGTGCAATGGGCTCATTTTATCATATATTCAGAAGGAAATTTGCAATATAGTTATGGCTGGTTATAAGCATGACATGAGGTTATGTGCATAAATATTACATCAAAATGGCCTAAAAGTTTAAAATATTCAGTGCTGGTTCTTTTTTTTAAGATTTTATTTATTCATTTGACAGACAGAGATCACAAGTAGGCAGAGAGGCAGGTAGAGAGAGAGGAAAGGAATCATGCTCCCTTCTGAGCAGAGAGCCCAATGCAGGGCTCAATCCCAGAACTCTGGGATTGTGACCCGAGCTGAAGGCAGAGGCTTTAACCCACTGAGCCACCTGTGCGCCCCTTCAGTGCTATTTTTAAGTGTGAAAGACAAGGGACCCACAAGAGAGACCATCTTCTAGTTCAAACTGTAGATGGCTAAAGTGTAGCATATTCAGTATTCTGTGTTTATTAGGACTGAGGCAGAACTGTGTTTTCTCTAATAGCATAATCTACTACACTTTCTTTTGCACCTCTCTAATTTTAGGTAAATTAGTATTAGATTAAAACCAGTACTTGAGGGGGCGCCTGGGTGGCTCAGTGGGTTAAAGCCTCTGCCTTCGGCTCAGGTCATGATCCCAGGGTCCTGGGATCGAGCCCCACATCGGGCTCTCTGCTTGATGGGGAGCCTGCTTCCTCCCCTCTCTCTCTCTCTCTCTGCCTGCCTCTCTGCCTACTTGTAATCTCTGTCTGTCAAATTAATAAGTAAAATCTTAAAAAAAAAAAACCAAAACAGTACTTGAGTCTTTCTGATGCACTGTTATACAAACAACCTTTAACTTTTAATAAAAATTGTTCTATCATAAAAGAAAAATTAGTCTGCACTAACTATTGACCTGTTTGAGGTTTTTCTTCAAAAGAGATTGAGCTGGTAAGGCTAGGTGAGTGTCTAGTAGTGGTGTTTATATAAGGCAAAAGATGTCTGATATTCAAACATGCCTTTACTCAAAGGCAAGTAGCAGAAGCTGCTGCTCATAAGAAAACAAGTGTGCAAATGGCAGTTCTTCAACATACTGAATATATACTCTGTATTATCTGTAAGCCTCATTACAATCCTGTTTGGCAAGTGAGAGAACTAAAGTGTAGACATGTTCTAACCCAACAAGCTGAGAAATGGCAGAGTCAGATTTTAGACTATTTTAGTTTGATTTTAAAAGTCCTGCTTTTCCTGAAGCTATAAGAACCCTGTAATTCTACCATGCCTTTATAGGAATTCTTATGCTTTTTACAGTACCACCACATAATAAATACTGTAGGTATCTTTTGGCTGATATGATAGTCAAAAGAACTGTTTAACATGTTTATGGCTAAGGGAAGAATTTGCAACTGAAAAATCCAAAAGACCTGGAATTTTTGTTATTATAAATGTAAATCCTGGCTATTCTTTCCTGAAAGGTGTTGTGATACAAGACATTTAAACTTGCTTATTGAAAATAGAGAAGTCTTTAACTCCGTTTTGATCCAGTTCCAAACCAAAGGAACTCTTGTGCTGGGCTTAAAACAGAGCGCTGAAATGATACATGTCCCTTGCTAGACTGGGAACCGCAATCCCTTAATTCAGATGACCTCAAGGCTTGACCAGAGAGGACTCAGCTGCTTCTTCCGGTTACCTTTTCATGTTGGCTTGTCCTTAATATAGCTAATGGTCCCCAGATGTATCAGCTGCTAGCTCTCTTTAACTCTCGCTGGACTGCTTTTCACAAACACAGAGTTCCTAAGGCAGAAAATCTTTATCTCCTAATGCAGAAAATTTCAAGTCTCTTCAGGGCCCTCAGAGCATAGTAAAGCCATGCAGACAAAGCTACCAAATATACGTTTTTATTTTAAATATCTTATTTTTTTTAATAAAACAGAATACTGTAACAAATTCTGTATGTGCCATTACACAGCTTCAACAAAACGATTTCATATATACCATTACCCACATTCACCTTCCCAGATGATTCTGTAGCAAATTTCATTTTATAAACAAACATTTCACCATGAAACTCTAAAAGAAGAAGACTCTTTTCTTTCTACATAACCACAGTACTGTGATAGTATCTTTAAAAATGAGTAATTCTAAATATCGTCAAATATTTGCTCAGTGTTTACATTTCCAACAATATCTTTAATGTCACCAAGTTTTCTAGTTTGAATATGGATCCAAACAAGGCCTACATGTAATGACTAGTTAATATATTCTTTTTAAGTCTCTTTTCACCTATTGGTATTCCCTCAATCTTTCTTTCCCTCTTTTTAATTTATATGCTGAAGAAACTCAATTGTTTCTCCTGTAAGATTGTTTATCCTGATTACATCTCCATAGGACAGTTTAACATATTACTTTTTTCTCTGACTTGTCAGCAATTTAGTAATTGGATGTGGAGGACTGACCAGATCCAGGTTTAATTTTTTTTTATTAACATATAATTTATTGGGGCGCCTGGGTGGCTCAGTGGGTTAAAGCCTCTGCCTTCGGCTCAGGTCATGATCTCAGGGTCCTGGGATCAAGCCCCACATCGGGCTCTCTGCTCAGCGGGGAGCCTGCTTCCCCCTCTCTCTCTGCCTGCCTCTCTGCCTACTTGTGATCTCTCTCTGTCCAATAAATAAATAAAATCTTAAAATACATACATATATATATATATATACATATATATGTATATATATATATATATAATGTATTATTAGCCCCAGCGGTACAGGTCTGTGAATCATCAGGCTTAAACATTTCACAGCACTCACCATAGCACACACCCTCCCCAATGTCCATACCCCAACCACCCTCTCCCTACTCCCCTCCCCACAGGAATCCTCAGTTTGTTTCCTGAGATTAAGAGTCTCTTATGGATGTCTCTATCCCCGCTCCCATCTTGTTTCATTTCATTTTTTCCCTCCCCCCCATGATCCCCTGCTGTGCCTCTCAAATTCCTCATATTAGAGAGATCATATGATAATTGTCTTTCTCTGATTGACTGATTCTCTGATTCTCTAGTTCCATCCACATCATTGGAAATGGCAAGATTTTGTGTTTTTTATGGCTGCATAGTATTCTTTTATATATATCATATTACATAATATGATATATAAATATAATATATTATGTATGTATATATAATATATTGAATATTAATATTAAATTAATATTAAATTTATTATATAATATATATTATATTATTTAATATTAAAATTAAATATATTAAATTTAATATATTTTATATATATATATCACATCTTCTTTATCCATTCATCTGTTGTTGGACATCTGGGTTCTTTCCATAGTTTGGCTATTGTGGACTTTGCTGCTATAAACATTTGGATGCATGTGCCCCTTCAGATCACTACATTTGTATCTTTAGGATAAATCCCCAGTAGTGTGATTGCTGGGTCATAGGGTAGCTCTATTTTCAACTTTTTTTTTAATATTTTTATTTATTTATTTGACAGAGTGAGAGAGTGGAGAAGTAGGCAGAGCAGCAGGCAGAGGGAGAGGGAGAAGCAGACTCCCCGCTGAGGAGGGAGCCTGATGTGGGGCTTGATCCCAGGACCATGAGCCAAAGGCAGAGGCTTAACCCACTGAGCCACCCAGGCACCCCTATTTTCAACTTTTTGAGCAACCCCCATACTGTTTTCCTGAGTGGCTGCACCAGCTTGGATCAGGTTTGATTTTTTGAAAAAAACTCCTTCCTCTATCAGGAGACATCTAATATCTGGTTATCTTTCTCTTTTTGATATTAGCAATAATTGATGCTTAATGCCTAGATGCATTAGTTCATTTGGGGCTACAAAGAGATGATACTCCAATTCTATCATTTCTTTTTCATTTATTTGCTGACATACCACAATAAAGAAAATCTTATTGTTATCTACAGTTTGACTACCTAGTGGTTCTTTGTTTACAGATTTTCAAAATAATGAGCTGCTTCACTAGGATCTTCCAATGGCTGACCAATTTTTTTTTTTTTAAGTATCATGGTGAACCCATGGATTTAAACTTACTTGATGAATTTCAGTCTTTTGAAGGTTTTTTCCTCATTGATCTTCATATTGCTTCATCTTTGGCAGTCTCTGCTAGTTGGTTTTCAAGTCTTTGACACAGAATTACTCATTTTTGTTAGTCTCCTCATTATTTGATATGACAAGAGTTTCCAAGATAATCTCATATAATTCTTGTCCCGGATCTGGACCTAGAATTAACCATTTCTCCAAGGAGCTCTTGTTCCTTTCAGAGGGAGATTAGATTTCAACACCAAATTCTGGGTGCTAAAGGTACTTATTGCTTCTGGGTGCATCAGTGTTTCTAGGACTTTTCAGTTGAAAAAATTAGAAATAGCATCTTTCAAGCAGAAAATGTGAGTTTAAATTGGTACTTCAAATTCAGGACTAAAAGCTCCTAATCTCTTCTTTCTAACATCAGTTTTTCCTTTCTCCCTTGCCAAGAATCTTGCTTGGGAAGGGCACTGGATATTGTAATATTGCAGAATTATACTTCATGAATACAACATTTCTTGAAGTACAAAACCATTGCTACCACCTATGCTATGATTACTGAAAACTTCATGATTTTTTTCTAGTCTTTTTTTGCCCTTAAGGCATATATTATTTGGGATGTGCAATCAAAAGCTCCTTTTTAAAAGTTATTTGGATTAGTTTCTGGGTGATTATGAAAGCATTAGTTACATATTTAGATTCACATTTAGATTCTCATTTGGATTCAGTTTTTAGGGGTTTAATTGTTTATTATATAAAATAGTTATATGGTTTCAAAATCAATTCTATAGAACAAGATATATTCAGAGAGGGGCGCCTGGGTGGTTCAGTGGGTTAAAGCCTCTGCCTTCGGCTCAGGTCATGATCCCGGGGTCCTGGGATCGAGCCCCGCATCGGGCTCTCTGCTCAGCGGAGAGCCTGCTTCCCCCTCTCTCTCTGCCTGCCTCTCTGCCTACTTGTGATCTCTGTCTGTCAAATAAATGAATAAAATCTTAAAAAAAAAAAAAAGATATTTTCAGAGAAGTCTACCTTCTAACCCTGTCCTTTCATCTTATTCACTCTGTACCCTTAGGGGAGATGTCAGCTTTAGGATTGGTACATATAACTACTACATATTATATTTCTTCCCATATTACCATCATTTATCCATAGTGTTATAATTAACTATATGCTAATGCTTTCCAATAGTCCTTACATTGACATATTCCCAGTCATTTTAATTGTCTGAAGGTTATTGTCTAATAGATACCCCAGGAGTAACTCATGGGATATTAAAAAGAATTTGACTTTATACTTAAAAAGCAGCTTATTGCAAGCTGGTGCAGCCACTCTGGAGAACAGTGTGGAGGTTCCTCAAGAAGTTAAAAATAGAGCTTCCCTATGACCCTGCAATTGCGCTACTGGGTATTTACCCCAAAGATACAGATGTAGTGAAAAGGAGGGCCATCTGTACCCCAATGTTTATAGCAGCAATGGCCACGGTCGCCAAACTGTGGAAAGAACCAAGATGCCCTTC